>BMAV01009503.1:133261-150666 GCA_019973955.1 Trichonephila inaurata madagascariensis
TAATGCATGTAGACTAATACTTCTCATTTGCGATTATAGGTGGCTCATGTATCAGAAAAATCCATCAGAATTCTCAGTAATCTGATTTTCCTTTTGCACTTCGCTAAAGCATTAATTTTTTGAAAATTTTATTAAAATAAACATCTGAAAATTTTTCTAAAGTATTTTTCAAGGAATTTATTTCGTAATGTTAGAGGATACTATTTATTCTCATTATGGTACTTTTTTCCTTCTGCAATATATAGCTACATGTTTCCTTTTAACACAGATTTTATTTCTTTTCGAAAATATTATACGCATACAAGTTTTTTTTTATGGGAACTTTTAATATCCTAATAATAAGCTTTCTGAATGTATTACTTATAAATTTAAACATCTAGATGCATCAAAATGTTTTTAAACTGCATAAAATATTCCTAAAAGTTAGGTATGTGTAAAGAAAAATTATAAAAAAACCTTTATTGATAAAATATCTCAAAAATGCCTTTGCTTAAAAATTTTAATATAATTTTATAGTTATAAAAATTCAGCTAGTTTAATCAATAAAACTTTAGAAAATTAAACTTTTCAATGTGTAGTTATTTCAGCGTTTCTCTAAGTGTGGGGCGCGCCGCCTAGGGGGCGTGATAACTCTACAAAGAGGGGCACGAGCATATTGAAAAGTCAAATACAAAAGATTATTTTATAAAATTATTAATTTTTTGAAAGTAAACAAACAAAATACATTCTGACATAAAAAAAAAATAATACTAACATTTACCCTGATATAATGCACTTATAAATGTATCAGAGCAGCACAATGCATTTATAATTAATTTAGCAATACTAAGTTAAGAACGTTTAATAATTACCAGTGACCCCCATCGGTTTGTTACATAGAAAATTATATACAAAAATTAAAACTTATCTTGATAATTTGTACTGTTTATAAATAATCCCTCAAATACCGATTAAAAGTTACGCGATACCCCTATGACACCGTTTTCCGTATAGGCGCGTATAACTGATGTACTAGGGGAGAGGGAAGAAAAAGAATAAATTTTTATATATATATAAGGAAATCCTCTAATATAAGTAAATCATTCGCAAAAACTGTCAAAGTCCTTTTATTGCATTCCAAAGCCTTCGGAACATTTTTATGGATAGTAGTGCACAGGTAAAATCGTACATCGGAAAGACGTACATATACGTCCGGAAAATTAATGCTTTGGCTGAGCGAGACATTTATATTCGACGATGACATTTAAAATGATAAAGTCTTATTGTTGCTTTTGCGTCAAAGTTTAGTATAACAAAATCAATACATTGTGATTTTTATGGAGGGGTGGGGCGCGATGAAAATTATGATTAAATCTTGGGGTCGCAAATATTGGAAGTTTGAGAGACACTGAGTTATTTTGACCACCAATTGTTCTAAAAATCTCTAACATTCCTTTTCCTTTTTCCTAAAAGATTATAGAGTTCAAAAAGTAGTTGTTCAAATCGAAATTTAAAAAAAAAGTATTCTTTAAAAAATGAATGAAAAGGCTCAGGAATATGTTTGAATTCATTTGTTTCCAAGCAATCAAGACTTTATTATTTAGGTAATGGATTTTGAAAAGTCATCTTATATGAAAATTCATTAGTTAAGTACCCCACGACACAAATGTCCTTATGGGTGACTTAAAATCCTTGATTGCAGACATGTGAGGCTGTTCCAATGTACTACGGCTAATTTTGATATTAGTGTAGTTGAGGAAAAATTCATTTTCTTATTCCCAAAACACCCTAATATTCCCGTTGAAACGATTTAAGAATTATAGCCGGATAAAAGCGTATACTGTATGCATGCTGTATGTACTAAATTCTATGCTGCAGAAATTTCCAAGCTGTTTTCTACATGTTTATATTCCAGTTTCAGAATAGTCACATATGTCATGTTCAGAAACAGTTTATTTAAAGAATACACGATAAGGAACTGTTCATTCAGGAACTGCATAAGAAGCTGTATGTTCTGAGAATGCTTTTTCAAAAGAAATTCTTTCAAATGTAAATGGTCATCGAGCGTGACTGGATGATTTTGTTATTGGTCTGAATCAAAAGTTTCTGTCAATAGCATACGTGTAAAAATTATTTGGACAATGGAAACACATTTCTTTCTGACATTAATTCATACCACATTAATTAAACTGATAATAGTACTTCAAACTGTGTAAATTAAACCGATAATATTAATTCAAACTGTGTAAATTAAATAGATACTATTAATTCAAACTGTGTAAATTAAACTGATAATATTAATTCAAACTGTATACAGTAGATTAAAATCTGCACTATATTGGGATACTTCCGTAAAACGACTCAAAAGCTTCCATGTGTTGCGAGATAACGTGTGCACTTTCTTTCTTTTCTCCTACTTTTAATAAAAAAATTACTGCCTATGGCAACGTTTCTCAAACTGTGGGGTGCGCCTCCTTCGGGGGGCGTGATAAATTTACAAGGAGGCGCGAGCATATTAAAAAGTCGAAAACAAAAGATTATTTAAAAAACTAGTTTATTGAAGTAAACAAACAAAATACTTTCTGATATAGTAAAATAAAAAAATACACATTTACTATGATATAATACATTTATAAATGTATCAGTACTGTACAATGTATTTTATTATTAATTTGACAATACTAAGTAAAGAACAAATTTGATAATTATCAGTGACCCCATGGGTTTGTATTAACACTTATGTTGATAATTTGTACGGTTTATAATTAATTTCTTAACTGCTCATTAAAAGTTACGCGATTCTCTTCCCCAATCAATGCCACCATTTTCCATGTAGACAAGCGTATTTTGACGGGTTTTTTGAGAGTGTGGGGCAGGAGAAAAGGAATAAATACGCAAATCCTTTAAAATAAGTAAATCTTTTTATTGCATTCCAAAACCTTCAGAATAATTTTATGAATAGCACTGCACAGAAAAGATGGTACTCCAGAATGACGTATATATACGTCTAGAAAATTAAAACTTTGACTGAGCTAGACGTTTATATACATCGGAGGCATATAAGAGATTAAAATCGTATTGTAGATTTGGTGTCAAAGTATAGTATTATTGAATTCAATACATTGTTATTGTATGAAGGGAAGTGCGATGAAAATTATGATTAGATAGTGGGTCGCGTAAATTGAAAGTTTCAGAAGCACTGGCCTATGGTCTACGATCATGTACAATAACGCGTATTCGTTGTGAATCAAAGTTCATCAATTACGTTATTCCTGAATGGTAATATTAAAAATCGTGAATTCAAGAATAAGTCTGAAATCGTTTGAATTCAAGGTACTGCTGCTCCGTCAGAGACTGTTTACCGTAACACTTAAACCACAGAATCCTTTTCCACCAGTTCATATTCACGTTTTTTATTTATCTTTGCGAGAAAGAGAGTGTGTGTGTGTTAAACTAAGAAATGCTGATTTAGCAGTTATGGAAGTAAACATACAGTTGAAATTAAATATCGAGACAATTGTTGAATAGTGCAGCAGTGATGTAAAATGATGTTAAAATATGAATAAAAAACTGTTTCTGGAAAAGCATCAATGCTTCTTACGAATCGTCTCATACACATTCACACACACACACACACACACACACACACATATATATATATATATATATATATATATATATATACACAAATTCTTTTTATTACATAAGTGAGAAAAAAGAAAGCCGACTGTATGACTATGCCTTAGATCCAGGGTTCAAGCCCCAGGTCGGGCAGGGTCGACTCAGCCTTCCATCCCTTCAGTGGGTCTATAAATGAGTCCCAAGCATGCTTGAAACTGTATGACTTGCACGCCAAACTGACCACTTAATCGAAACATCTGTTCATGCACCTCAGTCATCAAATTCATATATACTGAGATGGGGCCAGTAGGCCTCAGCCCTCATGGGTTGTTGCCTCAAGGAGCTTAGTTTTTAGTAAGTGGGAAAAACACATCGTCATTTTCTATACATGCTGAATTTACTTAACATACATTCGTGATTAGAAAAATATCTCTTTAATCAGCATGTTTCATCTTGCAGTGTTTTAGTTATTTTTTTTTTCCAATTTAAAACTGATACTGCCATTCCAGTTCTACAGTGCGTAAAAAATTTTAACACTTGAATAAGATAACAAAATACTATAAAAATTGAAATTCGTTATTTATGTATTTTAGATAATAATAATAATCGTTTCTTCTGATTACCTTGCTTTTATCAAGAAAGGGTTAACAAATAAGAGAATCAATTGTGCTATATGCAGATAGCCAATTCAGGTATCTATCGTATCAAAAAAATTTTATGTGCGAGGATCAGTACAGTTAAATATTAAACATAACCAGAGGTTCAAATTTTACTTTTACGTAAGATATATGTTGTGCGCTTGAAATTCAAATTAGGTGTCCCACTCGTCAATTCCCGATTATCTATACTAATGTTACATTCAATATGCTCCAAAATTTTTTTTCATCGAAAGACTATTAAAAGACTATCTGAATTTATTGAAATAGGTTTCATACTTCTCAGTCTGAACACAATATTGCCTAAGAATGGATAATGTATAAAAGTGAACAAATAGGAAAATTCCAAAATCGAGTGGGAGTTTTCTTAAAATATTTCATACATATTGAACAAATTTGAAAGCTGTAAGAAACTTTAACGACACGACGCATTATTTCCTTAGTTATCGAAATTGATAATTTTCAGTAATAAAAATATATGTCTTATTATTCTTTGAAAAATATCGTAATTAAAAATACCCCTGACATGATTTTTTTTTCATTTTTCAAGATTAAATAATAAATAAAATCCCATTATCTAAAATACGTAATAAAACATTATGTTATTTCCACCATTTTTCGTCAGTCACTATTTCGTTAACTACTACTTATTGCATATTATTTTTGTTATTATATATTGTTTACAGTAATCACTTATGTATTGATATGGAGTACTGTATAAAGCTGTAAAATTAAGGAAACCTTATAACATGTTATTTCTTTTTTCAGTTCCTACTATTAGCTCACTCTCTCTATATATTTTATACATTTATCTTGTTCAAATTTTCAATCGTTAATTAAATATTTTCTATTCATCTAATCAAGTTCAAATAATTTTTTTAAACTTGTAGTGAATGACACTTGATATTAATACAGATTTTTCAAATAATAATTAATTAATTTAATTAATTACCGGTTTTGACGCCGGTTTAGTTCATATTATAACACATTTAATTAGTTAAAAAAGGTGATGGCACAACACAAATACTAAATTAAGATGAATAAAAAAGAGGGCTGTGGTGGCCCTTTACATCAGCTATAGAAACATATCCATTCTCTGTACACCACGTTAGTTCTACATCCGAATTATTTAAACATGAAGCTAAAGAGATCTTGACTTATAAATATGGTGAGTTTAAAAAGGTTCAATTAGTAGAATAATTTTAATTTTGTATTGAAATCTTTAAATGCATTTTCTGAGAAACTATGTTTTTCAATTTTTTGCTTCACGGTAAAATTCACTACAGGTTTCCTTTTTAAGATACTGAATTGAAACTTTCAGAAAAAGTTTTACTTAGTTTAATCTGCAGTTTATACTATTATCTGATCTCTGTGCGTTTAGTTATGTATTTTATTGCACTTTAAGTGAGAAAATAACACTAATTGCTAGTAAAAAATTGGGATCTTGCATCAAAATTGACATATTTCAAACACCTTCAAAGGTATTAAAATCATATAGTTCTAAGCAAAAAATAATCATGTTATATATGTACCGTATAAATATTATTCGAATACATTAATTAGAATTTTCAATACAAGCCTTACCGTAATTGCAATTTTTCGCTAAAATTTCACTCAAAATTCCAATATATCCAGAATTATTTTTAATTTTAATAAAATTGTACTTTGGTAATTCCTAGTTTTATGCCCCATTTCAAATAAAAAAGTGTTTATTTGAAAATTTACATATTTCATAAAAAGTGCAGTTCTTTTATGTTTCTCTAATTATAAGTATTTTATTAATATCAAAATATATTCACAGCAAGCTTAATAAATTTTTTCTATTCTTTTAATAATGACTGATTTGTTAAAAATGAAGTAATTAACACTGAGGATTTTTAACGATAAGAAGAAATACAAATTAGTGATCTTGAGAAAAACTGGAAAAAAAGACTTACATAAATTTTTAATTTATTCAAACCACATACAAAATATAAAAACTTATAAATGAAATCATAAATGGTATATATTTCATCAATACCAGAAGATCTTCCTCCTTACAACAACAATTCTGAAATAATAATAAAAAATTCTTCATTATAATTTCATTTAACAATTCACGAACTTTATTATTTTAAAAATATACATTTAACTTCCTTTAGAATTTTACCTTCTGAAGATAAATCCAATAAGGAACTCTCTTAAAATAAAGATATAAATCACATAATTAAATTAGTTGGTGCACAGCTAATGCATTTTTTGTTCATTCACAACTTTCGCATAAAAACGTACTTTTTAAAGATGTTAGTTTTAAGCAAAATACTTTTTCTGTTCTCTATATTCTCTCTTGTCTTGCACATAAAG
This sequence comes from Trichonephila inaurata madagascariensis, assembly GCA_019973955.1. Lineage (NCBI taxonomy): Eukaryota > Metazoa > Arthropoda > Arachnida > Araneae > Nephilidae > Trichonephila > Trichonephila inaurata. Next base: position 139,861 of record BMAV01009503.1, read on the forward strand.
TTTCGTTAAAGTTTTCCAAAGAATGATAATTAATCTAATTTATTTAATTTATTTTTTTATTTTTATTTCATAGAACGAAGATCACTTTCCATGTTTATTGAATCCAATCTAATAACTGATCACATTTTTTAAAAAATAAATTTTTCTATCTAATTATTCTTTTAAATAGTTAATCTTTATTGTGGTGATAAAAATTTGAATATTTTCTGATGCAAGCAGCACGGAAAATTCAAATTTAAAACACAAGAAATTTCTCAGTATTTGATAGAATACAGAATGTATGTCTTCTTACCTTACTAAAACAATGAAATTATTTAAGAAAAATTTCTAACATATTGGGTACCAAAACCAGGAGATTTAACGAGTTTCTACCTTTCTTAAAGAAAATCATCTCTCTCTGGTACTTAACATGTGGAGTAAATACATTCGGACCGACCTCTATAAAACGAATTCGCTAAATCCTGAAAGAAATTCGTTATATGGAAAATTCGTTAAATAGAGATTCATCTTTCAATTTTCTTTATAAACAACATAAAACACATTTTAAACTCATAAAAACTGTGTATTAAAATAAAGTAATTATTCACACCTTTTTGTAAATAAATATACATATATTTGTTTTATACATATTATTTACCAAAAATTAAAGAAAGAAAAAAAGAAAAACTGCAAGGTAAGTTTTTTGACGCATTTATCCCCTTCCTGAAGAATTAAACTTTTTTCTTTGATGCTTTAGCACTTATGTTTTGACGTTTTTCAGCCACAAGAAACGAATTTACCAGTACGACAGATCAATGAACACTACTCAAGGACACGGGGACATGAGACAACGTTGAAGGTGCAAGGGAATATCGAAAATGTTTCTATTGAACTGGACAATGAGGGTTAACCTTTAACCGTCAAGTTATTTTGAAGATTTGGGTACACAAATTGTTAAAAATTGTCCTTTTTCGAACCAAAGAACTTCTAACCTCTAACTTTTGAAGTCTTCAGTAAAGTGCTGACATCTATTGAATTAAGCTCACATTAACATTTCCCGAGAATCAGTCGGGTTTGACAAAGAGATGAATAAACGTCTCCCGATATATTCGAGTAAAACAATATGATGCACTCAAAAAAATTACCCCGAGTAATTTTCGGGCGTGACATTTTCGAACACCAGTGCTGTGACCGAGATTATCTCGGGCATGACAGTTAAAAGTTTAAAGGTTGAACTTCTTGGATGAAATGCCCAGAATTCTACTGCTTTCGGGAAGTTAGGCACCTATTAAAACCAATTCAAGATTTATGACCACCATAAAATGTGTTAGAAGAGAAAATAACTTGAAACGTCCAGAAATACTTCAAAAATAGAGAGAAAAAAAATTAAATCACATGAGAAAAAGTTCGTTACGTAGAAAATGAACCTTGCTTTAGAGAGGTTATTTTACGAAAAAAATCGTGAAATGTTCTTGGTTCGAGCAAAAAGTTCGCTATATAGAAAAATTCACAATGTAGAGGTTAGTAATATAAAGGTTCGACTGTATATTAAAAAAAGCAAATTTAAAAAGGGTTTTATTTATTTTTATATTGTTTTAAATTGACATACACTTTCAAATTGTTTGCTAAATTCATTTTAATCGATACAAGGGCACATTTTTTTTGCTATGAAATTTTGATAACGCTTTTCTTTTCCTCCGGATTCGAAATAATGGCACTAAATTGATAAAATGCTTTGTAAAATGAAGTCATTCCCAGTTCTAGAAGTAAATCTTCCGCTCGTTAGGAGTTTCTTGTAAGCTAATTCAGAAGATGAAAGGAACTTTTATTTAAATTTAAATGAAAACCATGAATAACAATTGCGAAACAAACATTTTAAGATGTCCCATGGCGAAAAGTATTAGACACCAACACTTTTTATAAATTTGTTTTTCTCCTTCTAAAAAAACAAGCACTTTTTTTTTCTTTTTGTAGATGCTTTTGATCTCAATGGAAAGACATAAAAATCTTCTTATTCGTGAGTCTTACTGATATTTTTTACGAACTTTTGCATACTGATGAATAACATTTCAAGTTATTTCACAGGCATTATCCTTCAGTTTATTCATCGTTCAATTTCAATTTGGTTGCCATTAAGATGAAAGGAAACTTATGTAAACAAAAAGGAATGGAAAAAAAGAAATGATTTTAATGCAAGAATACTTGAATACGTGATATGTACGTTGCAAAACAACAGAAAGGAAAGCATATCATATTTAAATGCTCCAAATAATTGTTCAAAATGTCTTAGATCTATCTAATTCTTCATTTTATCAAAGAAGAGTTTTTTATTGCTGATTAAATTTTTGTGATTAAAAATTATAAAATATATAAAATATTAAATTTTATTCTAGATTTCTATTTTGATTTAATGCCCCAACAATAACCCCTCATTCAAATAAACACTTTAGTTAAAGTAGTTTTTTTTTTCAAAAATAACATTGAACGCTTTTAAAAATTTTGAATTACAATTTAAATTAAAAATAATCTTTTTTGTAAATCAAGTACATCCATACGCATTGCGTATAAAATTGCTATCATGTAATGTGTTATCATTTTTGAAAATGAGCTCAGATCGTTTTTCTTTTATTAAAAAAAATTAATATAAAAATGATTGGTATAAAATGTATTACTAAAGGCCAATAAGCCATTGAGGATATTCTGAAACGCTTTCTACAGATTTTTGGGATAAATTGCTTGGAGAATACTCTTTTGCTGCTTTATTAACTGCTTTAAGGGCTTTTCTAAATTATATTATATTATATCGGCACCTCATTGCCCTAGAGGTGTTACTCTTAAGCATTAAGTAATTTAAAATCCACAATTTAAGAAACAAATCATGTAACAAATTTCGTTTTTACTGTTGTCCAAAATCGCATGTTTAGTCCATTTATTAGTAGGTTAAACATGCGATCTTGGACAATGTTAACACTACGAAATTTGTTAGTGGTTTTGATTATAAGTTGGTATTGATAAAACTATAATTTTCAACTGAGCCATGAATATTTTAACTTTACTTTAATCATAAATCGTATTATTAACTAAACAGATTACAATTGCAGAATTTTAAACAGATTTGTAGGAGCAATATAATTAAAGATTTCTTTTCAGTTACTTCAAAAGGAATATGTACCTTGTTATTAGTGAAAAAAGGCTTTTTTTTATTATTTGTAACTTATTTCTGTATTTTCCTTTTACCTTAAACCTTTGTAAGGACCTAGATATTTGTTTAACAAGATTAAATGAAACTTTTATTTTCTATAATAAAAGATTAAATATAACTTTTATTTTAATGCATGGCCTACTAAAGTATATTCATGAATAAACTAAACTAAGTATCAATGAATGAAATATTTATTTCGACGTAACTTTCAGTTACACATATTAAAATATGACAGTTTCACTAGCAAACTTCCTTAATTTAAATACTTTAAACGTAATCAAAATTCCCAAAAATTTCGCAATAAAAGAATCAAAGTAATAATCTCTCGTATGCAAATGTTACGGCAAATTTTAATATTAAAAAAATAAGCACCTTTTCCGTTCATACTTTCTGTGAATAAGAATACAATATTTTTTTTCATAAAAATAAAATAATTAATAATTTAACACAATAGAAAAATAAAATTGCTTAAAAAAACGATTTAAATATAGAAATATCTGAACTTATTATTAAGAACAAAGACAAGTATCCTAATCTATTTCGTAATCGTTTAAAAATCGTTTGGTTAACATATTAATCAGATTTCAAATGAAATAACTGTAACTTTTATAATTATAAGTATATTAAATCTTTAACTCTCTCAAGTAAAAGCTTTCAAAAAACTTTTTTTTTCCATAAGTTTTAAATAATTTTTTAAAGATTTTCTGTTTAAATAAGCAGAAATAAAAATTTTTTTTAAGTACAGCAAAATTATTTCAAAATATAATTTTAAATAAAACAATATAATTTATTTCTATTACAAATATAATCATTTTATTAAAAAAATATTCTTAATTTAAAAGAATTCGCGTCTCACTTAAAAAAAAACAATAAAATGACTTTTAGATTTTTTTTTTTTTAATTTTCAAAAAAATTTTTTAAATAATTCCGTGTACGATTTTTTGTGAAGCTCTAAATAGTCTTAAGTCAAAACAAAATAAAGATCACACAATTTTAACAAATAAATAACTTCTTTGAACATTAAAAAAACTTTAATTACCCCTTAAATCCCAATGTATGGCAGCACAAAGGAAATCCCGAACATAGAAATTTTAAACAAGAAATCTTGAGTATAAGAAAAAGGAAAACTCATCAAAGAAAAAAACAAGAAAATTTTTTCCTTTCAACATAAAAAGTTAATGTTGTACATAAAACAATTTGCTCCTCTACAAAGACATCTACTCTTCACTATAAAAACATACGTGAGAAATCAGAGTGCAACTTTGCTACAATCAGAGTAAAAAAAATAAATTAAATAAAATCCTGATTAATGGGGAAATGCAAAACATGTCCTTAGAAATTAATGGGTTTTTTTATAACAAAGTAGTATATTGTTCAGCAAAGAGTTCTTTAAAATGTTTTCTGTTTTTTTTATTCTTTGTTTTTAACTTTTTAAAGTAACAGATTAGCGTGATTCAAAATATTATCTCTGCCTTGTTCAAACAATCTCTTTAGTATATGTATTCCTGAATGTGTTTTAAATCTATAAATTCGGAATTCTTTGGTTTTCTAGAAAAGGTTATTTATTTTTCTTTCATTCTTAAGTTCAATTCAAACTTTTCCAGTACGATTATATACACTGTGCCTCAAATAATTTTTAAGACTGAGTGTGTAAAATGAAATGGAATCAAGAATTTAATTCCAGTTTTGGTATTTTTATTCAAAATATGACCCTTCAGTTTCAAAGCACTTGTTACATAGATCTATTAATTAAGCGAATGCTTGCTGTAAATTACTTTGCAATATGACCTGCAAAGGATTTGTCGAAACTATTTGTGTAGTCAAAATATCCACAAAATAGCACCATTTTAACATAATTTTAAATTTTGGGATGAAGGAGTAGTTACAAGGAACCAAATAAGGTGAATGGTTCAACACCCAGACATTTTTTTGCAAAAATTCGACGCACATTAAGGAAGGTGTGTCTTGGTGTGTTGTTATGTAACAAATACCAACTGCTTTCAGGTCGATATTCTGGAAGAATTTTGGCCATTAAATGCTGTAAAACAGCTAAGTAGCACTAACATGTAATTAATTGTCCAGTAGGAACGAATTCTTTGTCGATAATACCCTTACTATCGAAGAATGTAAAGAGCATTGTTTGGATTTTGGATGGAACTCTTTTCTTATATTTTTGGTTTGCGATGAATTTTTGTGATTCCCTTCCTTATTTTTTTTAATTTGTGTCAGGATCATATTGGAATCACCCGCTTTTGTCACCTGTATAATTGACTTTAAGAAGTTTGGATAGTTTTCTCAGCAGCTGAAGTTATATCTATGCAATTTACACTTTTCATTGCTTTTTGTTCCGGGGTTAAAGTGTATAGAACAAATTTAGCACAAACTACAGTTTTGCCCAAATCTTCAGGCAGAATGGCCCGAGTCATTTTTTTCCTGGTGTTCAAAGATTTTTGCTTCATTCTCAGAGACTCACAGCGATCGTTTGCAACTGAATTTCGTACTATGTCAATAATTTCAGTAGTCCTAGATGAATTTCATCTCCCACTACACTGATCATCTTTCTCAGTACCTCTTCTATCCAAAAAACGTTTCAACTACACAAAAAACGTTTAATCTACTTAAGACAGTTTTTCTCAAACTGTGGGGCATACCCTATAGGAGGCTCGAGCATATCAAAAAGTCGAAAACAAACGATTATTAAAAAAAATTATTAATTTACAGAAAATAAACCAAAAAAAATACATCCTGACATAATAAAAAATAAAATTAAAAATTGCACTGATATAATGCACTTATAAATATATCAATACTGAACCATTTATTTGATCATTAATTCGTCACTACTGAGTTAAGAACAAGTTTAATAATTACTTGTGATTCCATGGGCTTACCATATGCAAAAGTTAATACGTATCTTGATAATATGTACGATGTATGATTATAATCGTATTGCAGCTTTACATCAGAGTACATTATTATTGGATCCAATACACTGCTATTGTATAGAGGGGGACGCGATAAAAATTATGATTCAAAAGTGGGTGGCAAATATTGAAAGTTTGAGAAGCACTGACTTAAGCAACAATCATTGAAAATTTGTTTCATGTGCTGGTATGTTGCCAAAGAACTTTTACCAAGTTTTGCGTTAAATTTAATTCTAGCTCTTTGCTCCATGTTAAAAAATCAACATAAAAAGTTCATTTCTGCAATGAACACTCGTCTTCTTTCAGCTACTTAACTAAACGCGCACAACTTGTTGGTAGTGTGCTAGCAGATGATGGACGTTATGACGCATGCGCCTTTACACTCATGGCACCATTGCAACCTGCACCCCGGGACGAGTCTTAAAACTTATTTGACGCATTGTGTTTATGCGAATGAATACACATTTAAATTTCAATTTTAAAAGGTAAGTTATTTTATTTCTTGTGTGAAAAAGACTGGAAACTTTAAAGTTATAAAATAAATCAAAAACAATATCCTTACTTTCATCGGTGTTTAAAAATAATTTGTAAATTATGAATTAAACCTTTAATATATTATTAATTAAATTGTATTTCTTCTTTTATAAATTACTAGTATAAAGTATAAAAAGACTCGGATTTAATTTTCTTACCTTTAGGATTACATTTAAATTTGATTCATTCAAGATTAAAATTGCTTAAAGGTCAAGTTTTAATACTATTACGTGTGAAAGTTACCAACAATGACTAAATATTTGACCCAATAATTTTAATTCTAATTGCACATCTAATTAATTTCTTTTTCTAAAGAATCTATCATTTGTGTGTCAGAAAACTTACTTCTTCCTATGTCTCAATAAGGGATTTAAAATAAAATTGAAACTCAGAACTACATACTAATGCTAAACATGATTTTTACAGAAGTTTATTACTGAAGTATTATAAATGCTAATTCTGTAATTTAGAACAATATAAAATTAAATTAAACCTTATATACATCATCCTTCCTAACCATAAATAACGCGTCATAAGGGCTTTTTTTCATACATTTATATTTTCCCCATATAAATTACTAAAGATAAGCAACTGATCTAAAGCAATCACTGATAACCATAATCTGCCATAACCAGTATCTGCCTAAACTGAAGATTCCTTTTTTAATGTAAAATTTAATTTCTTTATGTTGCAATTTTTTTTTTGTGAGTATGTGTGTTATTGGACATATTTTACAAAAACATTGTGTTCAATATACAATGCCATTATTAAAATATACTAAGATAGTAAAAACGGTTTTAGAAACACGATAAATTATAAACAAAATAATAAAATAGCTTATAACCTTTTGCGCTAACGTATATATATATATGGGCTAAAGAATTATTTATTTCACTCTATTTCTTTGGGTAAATGTATTTATCTATGATGCTAGTATAATTCAGAAAGGTCATCGTCTCACATGTAAATGTCATCGAAATACTTTAAAACACTTTAAAAGATTGAAAAAGGGATATTTATAGTCAATAAAATACTATTGTTTATTTCATATGGACATTTATAGCACTCAAAGTGCAAAGGCTTTGAGCAGAAAAATACGCTTTAAGACGTTTATTCTAGAATAAATTTTCACAAACTGTTTTTGTATTAAAAAACTTGTATATCACGAAAGAATATGTGTTTATGTTTAAAAGTGATAAGATTGATATATGCATAAAATACGTTTATATTTAAAAAAATATTTTTAAATTTGAATTATGATTAATTGAAAAGTAGAAAAAAACATGCATCGTTTTAAAGTTTGAAGTTTTCGTGTTTTTGTTGTTGAACGTTGAAATTCAGCTGTTTGTTGAAATTTCTTGTAAAGTATCCGACTACGTTCGGAACCATGATTTTGAAAAAGCGTATAAATGTGTAATATTTATGATATTTAGTGTCACAGATTATAAATTGTATATAAAATTGTTTTAAGGACATTATTACAATAAAAAATTATTTAAGTACAATATTTTGACAAAAAATGAACATAGAATGACCCATTTTCAAATTATTCTCCTTTTGTGAAAAATGCTTCTATTATAATAATATTTTGCCTGTATATAGCTCAGACCTCTGAACAGAGGCTCAACAAGAATTTTTGAAATATATAACATAGAAGTGGGTTTATCCATATTTTACGACAACAGAGGGGAGAAATTTTAAGAAAAAAAACCCGATAATTGTTTCAATTTGTTGTAACTCTGAAAATAATGTGAATTTTTTTTAAAAAAATTAGTTCAGACTCTCTGGAGAAGTCTTTACTTTATATAAGCACACACACACACAAAATATTATTATTTTAGAAGCTTTTTTTTTATAAAAAGAGGAACAATTTGAAAAAAGGCTAAATCTCTAAGGTTCAACGTAAATGTATAGCCGTTACCGTTACCAAAAGGCTATTCTAAGTTAATTTTTTGCCAAAATATTGTATTCAAATAATTTTTTATTTTTGTCAAAATATCCTTAAAACATTTTTATACATGTATTCTAATCTGACACTAAATATCAAGAAAATTATCCATTTATACGATTTTTATATAACGATTCCGAACGTAGTCCGATACCTTAAAATAATTAGTGGAGTATGACAATGTTTCTCAAACTATGTTGCGCGCCCACTAGGAGGGCGTAATAACTCTACGACGGGGGTGCAAATGCATTGAAATGTCGAAAATAAAAGATTATTTAAAAAAATTTATTAATTTATTGAAATTAACAAATACAATGCATCCTGAGGTAATAAAAAATAAAACACGCATTTTCACTGATATAACACACTTGCAAATGTATCAGTGCCACACAATGTATTTTAAAATTAATATAACCATACTAATTTAAGAACAAGTTTAATAATTTCCATTGACCCTATGGGCTTATCACAAATAAAACCACATACAAAAATTAACACTTGTCTTGATAATTTGTTCAGTTTATAATTAATCCCATAAATGTCAATTAAAAGTTACGCGATTTGCTCCCTAATGCCTTTTATTTTCAGGTAGGTTCACGTACGTGATGCTTTGTTTTTTTTTACCTGGGAGGGGGGGTGAAAAGTATTTAATAAGCAATTCTTTGAGTAAATAAATCCTTCGCAAACACTGTGAAGGTCATTTTATTGCATTCCAAAGCCTCCGGAATAGTTTTACTGATAGCAGAGTACAGAAAAGATCATACTTCAGTAGGACGCATATGTACGTCTGAGGCAATTAACACTTTGGCTAAGCGAGACGTTTATATACGTCGGTGACACTTAAGGGGTGGGGAGTCGTATTGTAGCCATAGCATCAAAAAAAGTATAGTATTATTGAATTCAATTAAATTGCTCTTGGATGGAAGGGGGACACGATGAAAATTAGGATTGAATATTCGGTCGTGAATATTGGATGTTTGAGAAGCACTGGAGTAAAAAGAATATATACTATTATTTATAATATAGAAAATGTCTGATGTCTGGTTATGCATGGGCATCGAGAATTTCAGAACTGTACTTATTGTAATTTTTCAAATTAATTTTCTCTTTAAAATCGTTACAATAATTATACTTGCACAAAAATTCAAAAAAATTTATCAATGCCTCTGTTTTGAAATACATCTAAATGTAATTAAATTAAATAAAAAGTACTATTAAGATGAAAAGATTTAGAAATTAAACATAAATTTTCTTTTAAGAGAAGAAGAGTCATATATATTGTTATATAAAAAGTAAATTAAATTTAAAATATTAAGAAATTGGTTTCCTTCGTAGGAATTAAAATGGTTAAACTTTTCTCCTCATCAGAAAAGACAAGTAACACGTTCAAAATTCACCACTTTCACACAAAAACTGAGAAGTCCTTAAAAGTAGGTAAGTATACTTTCTCTTAGTTAAATTATTCATTGGAATTACGATTTTTCCTTCATACATTAAAAATAATCATAAAAAAAGGGTCGGGGTGACTCCTTGACCCAGCGCGATCATTGACGCCAGTGCCGAATGTACGACTTCTACCGTATTAAATATTTTGAAATATATTCCAAGATTTAATTTTATTAAAAGGACTTAAATGCGATGACATATTCACAGAGAAAGTACATTTTTTCTTTTGTCATTATATCAAAAAGTATATTAGAAATTAATTTCTATCTTTAAATTACTTTTTAGGATAATATAAAATGCTTTGTGGGAGAAGAAGGTAAAAGATATAAAATAAATTGATTTTTTTTATTATTTAGATAAGTAATAGGAAATCTTTTAACTCTCGAAAATTCTTTTCCTCTACAAAAATGCGTAATATCCTCACGGATCATTGAAAACAGCTTTGTGTGTACTAGAATTTTATTGTAATCATTTTTTTTTCATTCGTGAAACAATAATGATTTTAAAAATCTCTTTTTCCATTGAAATTATTACTTGAAATTTTACTCTCTATATATCGAAATAGAACATTTGCCGAGTGTTCAAATTTATCACCCTTCTTAATTCTGAAAAGTGAAAAATTTGTTAAAAATTTTACAAAAGTTTTTTATTTATTTTCAGAAAATGTATATAGATTTTTGTATGGTCTCTTGATGCTTGAATTAAAATTTAGCTTGGAAAAACTTAGTATGTATGGAATCTATATATTAAATTTAATATCCATTTAAATTACA
>BMAV01009504.1:0-40961 GCA_019973955.1 Trichonephila inaurata madagascariensis
GGGCGGCCCCGAGATTATAATGTTTTCGGAAGGGGCCCCCAAAGGTTATTTGGGTTGGACCCCCCTGGTTTGAACGTGACTAAAGGGAAAATTTTTTTTTGTCCTGGGAAAGGCGTTCATTGATTCTAACTTTAAATGGTAGCGGGGGGTGGATCCCCCAATATTTTCATAATTATTTTTATTGTACAAAAAACATTTTTCCCAAAAAAAATAATTTAACAAGAAAATACTTACTTACTTTTAAGGACTTCAATTTTTTATATATTTGAGAAAAATATCAATCATACGAACCAAGAAGTTTCAAATGGGGGACTTTAATAAGGACACAAATCTCGGACACTTTTGCAACAACGAAATTTTATTTGTAGGCAAAACCGTCATATTTTGTTCAAGTTATTGTAGTTTTATTGTCCTTTGATGATCGACAAATAGCATCTTGAACTTTTTCTTGCTTGTGTCTTTTTGACAGGGGGAAGTGTGTCTTGTGGTACACTTGTGTCTTCATATTTTTCTTCAAGGAGTTCTTTGGGTAGCATTTGAAAATTTTCCTTTCAAAAACGTTTCATGTTCATCGCTTTTCTCAAACTTATTTTCGCTATCATGATGCATTATTTGAGCAGATTCCTCCCTTGTTTGATCATTTTCAACTTCATCCATTGAAGATGGCAGATGTCCATTTTTTTTATATTCTGTTTATTTACATTTATAAACCATAATATCGTACAACACAGCAATCAAATTGTTCTCAAGGGGAAAATGTAGCCGGTTCATTGAAAATATTTTGGAACAAAAGTGATCACGCGGGGAACTCAGACAAAACAAGAACATTAAGGTTGTAAAAAAACGTTTGCCACTTCCAAAAAAGAGGGAGATATGTGAAAAATACATTTTAGTTCCCATGAAGACTCTCATATAGTAGGATACTATCAAGAGGTCATTGGTAACAAATAAACAGTTTTCCTAGAATTAACGATTTCGTGAGTCTGGGGTGACTCTGTGCCCCGCGTGACCACTCCCCGGTTAACGAATTACAAATGTACTGTGTACTAGGAAGTTTAAGTACGGGTAAAAATTTAAGTATGAATCCTCTTCATATGAATTTTAAATAAAATACTGAATTAATTATCACAGTAATCCAAACAAAATTTAAGAAACAAATGAAAAACATGACAATATTTTAGAAGTGGTATTTAATAATTAAACTGAATGGCAGAAACCCGCCAACGATCCAGACAGGAGTGCGCCAAATTGGTGTTAATAGTATTTGAGAAAGAAATGCGTATGTATTTATTGAAGTCGCCTTTTCTGAAGGAACACGAGGACTATTGACGACGGATATCATAAGTTTGAACCGTGGTCAAATGACGAGGACAGCACTTGGACTGACGCTCCACCCTTCCGATTACCACACCACATCAACGGGATGACGTTTTAATCTCGACAGATTTAATGTGCAGCGGTCTCCTCTATACGGCGGGTCTTCAGTGGTACTAGGCTTCAAACTTGCAACTCGGCAACATCAACCTCAAGCTCGTGGCTGTAAACACTAGGCTACCAAAGCCTTATCTATCTTATACAGCCAAATATATTCGATCTTCTTGATTGTTTACATGAAGATTGTATTCCTCGATTAGTCTTATTACATTCATATGCAATACCACTTGTCAAATGCCTTTTTGTATTGTAGGGTAACAAAAACATTTTTTAATTTTTTGAAAGTCATTTATTATTTTAGAAGCCTTAGCTATTGGCGTACATAATGGTGCCTTTTTGATTAACATCTGAAACTTTTAAAATTTTGTAGCCCTTAATCAATATTATGCCCATTTAGTTGCTTTATTAGAAAAAGAAAATTTAGAATATCCCTAAACATAATAATCAACGCTTTCATATGTTGATACAAAAAGAAAGTTCACTTACAACGAATTCTAATAATTTTAGTTATAAATTTGGTAAAGCAGTTAAAAATAAAGTACAGTAGAACGTCGTTTATCCGAATCAATTGGGACCGGACACCGTTCGGATACGCGATTATTCGGATAACTGAATGCGATCCATGCAGTATATGAAACCGGACACTATACGAATATTGAAAATCATCATATGCGGGAAAAGTGCTTGAAGAAAAAGCAAAATAGGTGCAAAATGTCACAATTTTACCTGTATTGTACAGTATTATCTGTATTGAAAAATAATCACTTATTTTTCGCTGTACCATTGTACACCTTCCTTTTTTAGCTGCAAGGTCTCTGATATCTCGATTCTTCGCACAACAGAGGGCCCGATATCAGGTCCCCGTTGCTCCTTCTTTGTGAAAACCACAAGTAGAGTGCACGATCAAGAACAACATCGTTTGCTTCCCTCATGGTTTTTCTTTTCTTCGACCCATCTTCTGAGTCAAGTTTGGATGCAAAATTTAAAACGGTTTCTCGGTTTTTTTTAATGTCAGAAATTGTTGACTTTCCAACATTATAAAACTGTGCTAGAGACGCTCCACTTTCTCCCTTCGCGAGACGGTTCAATATTTCAAGTTTTGTCTTTATATTCAAGACGTTGGGCTTCCGTTTTGAATTCGAAGTCATAGCAGTTCATAACTCAACAAAAGAGCACGCATACACCCCTCACTTGGAAACAAACTGACCTAATATTCCGCGCAGATGTTTACCAAATCACACAACTGAAATTCCCCAAATATCCCTGACCTGGGGTTTTCCGTCACTTTTGGCCTCACGCGAAACAGCAGTAGAGCATTGCACTGTTCGAAAACGTATTCATATACAACATATGTAGATGACAAAAAATAACTGGTCCGGATATTTGACACTCCGGATAATAAACGTTCGGATAAACGACGTTCTACTGTAGCTGTAATATTTCAAGAAGGCAGAATGTAATTTCAAATTAAGAAAATAATAAAAATATTTCTTGTGATAAAAAACTTTTATTTTAGGCATAACACTCTAAAACGATTTCGACAAAATTAATTATGGGTAAAAATCAGTGCCAATTTATCCATTGGGCGCTTCGGGCGGGAGCCCAGTTACCCGGCTAAGTTGGACTTGACCAGATTTTCTGGATATAAATTTCGATCCGCAAGTGCCAAGGGGGCTGTAAATGTTTTGCGCCCAGTGCCCGAAATGAGCTTAAATCGGCACAGGTAAAAATGAAATGATAAACAAGAAAATAATTTGATAAGCTAGAAAAAATTGCTTAGATTTTTTATTTGTTTGATAAATTATACAAATTGTACTTGTATCTAAAGAACAGCGATTCATATGTTCACTATATCAATGTTTTGTCTTTTCTAAAAATTCAGGTAAGGTATAGAAAGTATTCATTTATATAGGTATCCGACTACGTTCGGAACTGTGATTTTGCAAAAGCGTATAAATGGATAATATTTATGATATTTAGTGTCACTTAGATTAGAAAACGTACATAAAATTGTTTTAATAATAGTATTACAATAAAAAATTATTTAAGTACACTATTTTGACAAAAAATGAGCATAGAATGACCCATTTTCAAAATAATCTCCTTTTGTGAAAAATGCTTCTATCATAATAATATTTTGCCTGTCTATAGCTCAGACCTCTGTACAGAGGCTCAACTAGAATTTTTGAAATATATACCTTAGAAGTGGGTTTATCCATGTTTTACGACAACAGAGGGAGAAATTTTAAGAAAAAAAGCCGATAATTCTTTCAAATGGTTGTAACTCTGAAAATAATGGGAATTTTTCAAAACTCATAGTTGAGCCTCTGTACAGAGGTCTGAGCTACAGACAGGCAAAATATTATTATAATAGAAGCATTTTTCACAAAAGGAGGACATTTTGAAAAAAGGTTATTCTAAGTTCATTTTTTGCCGAAATATTGTATTTAAATAATTTTTTTTGTCAAAATGTCATTAAAACATTTTTATACATGTATTCTAATCTAAGTGACACTAAATATCATGAAAATTATCCATTTATACGCCTTTTTAAAATCACGGTTCCGAACGTAGTCGGATACCTTAAGAACGTAAGCAATAATTATTTGTGCTTTGCTTGCGGGAAAATAACTGAATTTTATTTTACTTCTAGAAACAAAATCGTTAGTGAATTCAAAAAAGAAGTATTTTGGTAGAAAATGATTTGGTACGAAATAAATAACTATAACAAATTACACACACACAGTTTTGTTCAAAAGGATTGTGTACAAAGATAGCGTGCGAAGTTTAAGAGAAAAAAATACTTCAAGGTAATGGTATAGAATTATTCCAAAAGCAAAACAACGCAAAAAATCTTCAAATGAAGATTTAAGATCTTTAAATATTTAGTTAAGTATCCTTCTGAATGCTATACCTGTACTCATTTATCCTAAAAATAATTAATTTGAATTATTGAACCTTGACGTTAATGAGAAATTAATGCAAATAATTCATCATTTTTTCCCTTGCAATTCTATTTTCCTAGAGAAAGAGAGAGAATATCTTTCGCCCGATTACAAACAAAATGCGCAATTTCGGACGACGTAAATCAAATACGACAGCAGATAACTCAACAAAATAGCCCCAATTCGTCGAATATATTATTAAATTCTGAAATTTCCCAATTCTATGTCTTTTAACGATATTTAATCCATTATTTCATTCGAAAGCAGCACAGCAGCGACGCAATGTGTTTAACGTAGAGAAACTTGTTGATCGAAGACTGGCATCAGCATTATTTCTCGACTCGATTGCCAGCGGCATCGCTAATTATTTTGGAATATCATAATAAAGTCAAAAGTTAAAGATCAAATGGGCTCGGCTAATGCAAATGAAAGGCAACTCTTTGGATCTGGAAGACGGAAAACTGAATTAATTAATTTTGGCATCGATTGTCTCACAGTTTGGAAATTTGCAGCATTGTATGCGAGTAATGGAAGTTTAAACTTAGATGGTTGAGAGTAGAGAGCTGCTGGCAGCAGTTTATTCGATTTAAATCCTAACATTGTTTACTCTTCGATTTCTAAAAGGAGGGCAATTTAAGAATTCTGAAACAAACGTTTAAGTTTTATTCGAATCCGTTAATTTCGGTTCTTTGTGCTAATGAAATGTGCAATAGTTTTGGGAAATCTATATTCACATCATCATTTCTGATATGAAAATAAAACTAAGTATGGACGTGTTACATGTGTATTCGATTATAATTTTGGGCATCAAATATTAAATTAATTTGTCACGGTTTACAACAGTTTTATTTTCATCCATCTTACTCTAACCAGTAACTTGTGAGTGAAAGATAATAAAAATATATATATATATACTAAGGATTTTAATTAAATTACCACTTTCAAAATGCTGTAAAAAAGAGCCACTAGTCAGAATGACTTCGAATTAGAAACTGAATGTGCTTGAAAAAGAGGGAAACGATATGGCATTAGTAAAAGAAAAAAATCCGAAGTGTATCAATAGATGGCGTTGTGAAGCGGCATAACGAAATGGGATTCGGCTACAAATGACATTTTGAAACAAATAACGACAGCTTTGCCCTGAGTTGTACATTGAACTGACTGCAGTTTTCAATGCGCATGATTGTTCAGTTTTTGATGGTAAAAATGACTTCCAAGTCATTCAACAACTGTGACACTGTTAATAAAAGTCCCATTCACCACACTGGATGGGAAAAATAGGTTTTTAATTGCCCTTGGGCCAAAATACGCATAAAAACAACGAAAACGCCTGTTAACTGTCGCTGGACTTTCTCAAAACATGTTCAATATGCTGTCCATGATTTCTTGCCACAAGTTGAAACCGATAAACACAGAGCTGAGTGTCTCAGGGGTCACATTGTGAATGTGTTGCCTAATCCCTGCCTTCAAGTCAGCTGAATTTGCGATTGGGTTACACATCTGAACGCAACATTTTCAAGAAAGCCCCTCAGCCAGAAGTATCAACGATTGAGGTCCGGTGATCTTGAAAGCCAGGCTATAGGAGAATGACGGCTGATCATTCTATCTATTCCTTGAGCAATTGCATCACTGGCTTTAGAATATGCGGATGAGTACCAACTTGCATCTTACGGCGCCATCTATTGACAAATTTTGGAACTTTTATCTTAAGCTTTACCATTTTCCTCTTGAAATATATTCAGTTTACATTTGAAGTCATTCTGATCAAGGGTTCTATCTTAGTAGTATTTTGAAAGTGGTATTTGAATAACAATCACTTTGTATATTGAATAATAATTTCTGTGAGACTCTGAACAACGACCGTTAAATTTTGCGACTGATCAACGTTGATGCTGAAATGTGCATAAATAGCACATCTTAATTCTTCTTCTTTTCTTAGTTCTTTGCGATTGAGAAAATCATACACAGTTACTTTTGTGATGAGTTCTATCCACGGTACTTCAATTAATCATCTTGGGGAAACTGTTCTTTAACTGTGATTTTAGTTTAAAAACCACTTTCCGAAGAAATGACTTAATTTTATGCTCATGTAAAGGATATTCAAACCTTGGCACTAGAGTGTGAGGTTAATCGTGAAATCTTGAAATAGTAGAGAGTGAATTGCGACTAGGAAGTCGTGCTGCTGATATTAATATTCATCTTAGAATCTTGTAGAAGGAAATAGCAGTGGATCTGTACCAAGCTATCGTGGTTCATGAAAGACCGGTATAAGGAATTTCGACCACAGATAAGTCTTTTTGAATAATCTCATAAGTTAGATTAAGAATTTGGATTTAAGATTGCTCCCAAGTGATACGCAGTTCCTACAGATCATGGGATTACAACCAGAGTAAATGACTCAGCTAAAATTAAAGTCTGATCGTTTAGTGGTAACACAATTTTGCATTTTTCATAAAAGGAGAATATTTTGAAAATTGTTCATTCTATGTTCATTTTTTGTCAAAATATTGTATTTAAATAATTTTTTATTGTAATACTATTCTTAAAACAATTTTCTATACATTTTCTAATCTAAGTGACACTAATTATTATAAATATTATCCATTTACACGCTTTTGTAAAATCACGGTTCCGAACGTAGTCGGATACCTTAATAATAAATGCCGAATAGGTACTTACCTACATAACTACAATAAAATAAACTTACACTTTTAAGAACGCAAACTTTTAAGATACAAACATAATAATATAACAACTCAAACATAATAGTATCAAATGATGCATTTGTTACGAAACAATTCAAAATTCATTAAAAAATAAAACAATTTTATCTAAAGTTAGTCATCATAGTTATAATCAGTAGAAGACTTAATCTGCATACTGTCAGCCAATCTTGAATATTTCGGTTTATAATTACTAACTGCTAATCTTCAGGTGGTCCCCCCGAAGTGTCTTGGCGGTCCACCGCCATCGACTTAATGCCCAACCCTGTTTTAAAGCGTTACAATTTCGATGTGAATTCTTCTGTAAACTTTTCTCACATCATAATTATTATATACAAATATTTTCTTCTTCTGTAATTAATTTTTTAAACCTAAGTACCTGAACAATGACGTTTCTGCTTTGAAACTAAATTTAATGAACTTTTCATCATCCTAAATGACCATATTTTTAGGAATATATGGAGGATGAATCCGTTTTAATAGACTTTATAACAATAAATTATAAAATATATTTTTCCCTCTCGAACACACTGAGTGTAATTATATGTTTGTACTTATATAAAAAGGGAAAATAGATTTTTCGGACACACGCATTAAGGGAAATGAAGTTGACTTAGACACAATGAAATCAATATCACTTCATTTTTTTTAAACATATCAGCAACGTCACAAAAAACATTAAAATATTGTTTGCGCTTATTTTTTATCCGTTTTATTTAGTAAAAGGAAAATGCACTTTAGAGCGGGGAATGCCTTTTAATAGAAATTCCATAAAGAGATTACGTTACTGAACAAAGAAGATTTATAATGGAACGAAATATGGGATAATTTATCAAGACCTTGTTGTCCATTAAAATTTCCTTTACCTGTAACATAATATTACAAGCATACAAAAATACAAAAAAGCAACAACGGAAGAGAATTATAAATAATACTTGAAAGTGTTGATCCAACAGTGTGGCTCCGAAGCTTTTTTCTAAAAAAATGGCTTCGATTTATTATTATTCGATTTATGCAGCGTATACGAATTGTTTAAGTGTTTATGTGTATATATTATTTAGATTTTATCTTCACCTGTGTGTGATGAAAATTTCTCGAAAGTACATATGTGTGTAATAATTCCTTTTATTTCTAATCTGTACAACTTTCTAATTCGTAATAGTCTTTCTTTACTTACCATCCAGGATTCTCACATTCTCACGTAAATAATTAATTATTAGCTACCGCCAAGGCCCATTTTTTTCCCATTTTAGTAATAATAATTTCTTTTTCTCTTCTTAATTTTAACATATTTTTCTTAAAATGTACTAAACAAATCTAAAAACCACAAAAAAAAATCCCCCATGTCTCCATTTTTTTTTAAAAAAGTTGTTGCAAGTAGTCGAATACTTTAAAACAACAATGAAGTTTTGAAAAGAGCCGTGGTTTGCTGACCCCTGACTCATAGGAATAAAAATAAGAATTATTTCTAAATATCATAAAATACAATAGTAGTAGAAATAGAATGAGAATTTAGAGAAGCTTTTAAAAACAACCAAAATTGCTGCATAAGTTTGCAAATAAATATAAGCTTGAAAATATTCTTTTTCGAACATATTCACCATTGTCTTCAGCTAGATAATAGCACGTTAAGAACTCAAAACAAGGACTCTAGCAATAAATTCAAAGAAAATGGAGTATTTATTTTCTCAAAGAAAGACTAGAGACACAAAGGAAAAAGACGTACACTTTTACTCATAGAATCAATTTTTTTTCTTTCTTTCCATACGAGACAGAAAACCCGATGGAAGTGGAAGTAGAAGTGTATGCGAGTGTTCTTTAGAAAGGAAAAACAGAATCCTCTTTAACGCTTGAGTTATCTGATGTACTCTCTGTTTTTTGTCTGATTTGTGAAGGATATTTTATACTTTTATACTGTGGTATATTTGAGAAATGTAATCTCTTTATTTTCTCGAGGCAAGGAAGAAGTGCTCTTTCGCGAAATAAGGTGTAAAATTTCAGTTTTCTTTTTAGCATCTTAAAAGAAACGCAATGCGTAAGTAAAACATCAAGGGAAATTGAAAACTTTTTAATAGCCTCCTGTAATGTTACACTTCAAAATAACGAATAAGTTTAGTAATGAAAAATGCAAAATGATAATCACACATACATTCAGAATAAAAATTATCACTATATACGAGTTAAAAGTGTCTTTCACGCTTAAAATATAGCTGCAAAAGTCTGTTTTATTAATGAAAGCTTTCACAAAAAGGTTTATACAGAAAACTATCACAGAACTATGATTCTACATTAAAAATAAAATGAGCCTGTCGTATAAGGAACAAAAAGTTATAATTTTTATTTCGACTTAAATAAAAATTAATAATATCTTTCTATGATATTTGAAACTGTGACACAAATTGAAAAAAGTCAAACAAAATTCTCTATTAGTAGCTCCAAAATACTTAAAATCTCACAAAAAGGTGTAAACTCTAATAGTCCATGCTATTTTTACTTCATAATTTTTATTGTATTTTGTCAAAACAATTTTTTAGGAAATTTCAAACTTAAAAATTTTATTTGTTAAGTTTGATTATTTCTATTTATTTCTATTTTCTTTTATTTTCGTTAAGCAGCAAATTAAATTTGAATTGTATACGCTCTTTCGATTTTTCATTTCTTATACAAAAATTTCTTTATGGGTTTTCTCACTAAAAAGAATAGGTATAATATACAGTAGAATTTTTATTATAGTAGAACTTGACAATAGTTATCAAATTTTTCAGAGGTTTGTGTAATATTAATAAAGGTTCTTTTACGAAAATTAAAATAACAGCGATTATTGATCATTTGATTTATAATAATGTCTCCTTTTTTACATTTTTTCGTCTACAATGTTTAAATATATTATTTAAACAAGATCACACTCAGATCATTCATATATATCTCTCTCATTGATACTTATCTGTATCACAATAGTGCAAACGTTCAATATGTTGATTATTATTACCTTTTTATAGAAACGAAAGAGAGGAACTATTCTGATAACGGTAAAGAGAAGAATTCTACACAAAATACCCTTATATTCAACATGTTGAGGCTATATAAATATGTCTATGAATTATCTATTGTTTTATGAATATCTCTCTTTGTTAAGCCCTTGGCGAATTTTTCCTTTTTAGATAAGTTTATATTTATATATCCTTGTCAATTTCAACGTCATTTAAATAAAATTTATTAAAAACATTAAAAAATAATTATACAAGGAACATTGATTTATATTTTGTTTGTTAATTTTGTTTTCGGAATATTTTTTATAAGTATGAGCACTTATCTACGTGCATTCGCAAATATTCCAATTAGAATTTTAATAAAATTTCAAATGTTTTCAAGAATTCTTTCAAATTACAAGCAGGATCTTTGTATATCTATATCGCGTATGATTGTTTTTTAAGCTTTTATGTTTTCAGCCATGATTACGGCTGCCTCAAATTCGTTTTAAGTCTACCTAGTTCCTCAACCCGTTTTTTTGTTTTTAGCATATAATTCCAGACTAAACAGATGCCAAGATCTGTCCACTTTATTAATTATTTCCACTAAATTATTGCTGTGTTATCACTACCTTTTTGATAAGAAGAGATGAATCTTGCAAATCAAGTGTTGGCATTTTTAAATAATTACCACGTGCTTTCAATATCATTTGCTAAATTAAATTTACGTTTTTTAAAAAACTGTTCGCTACTTACGTATTTTACTGTTGACCAATTTGTTGAATAAAAAGTCGCCAGCTGCCGCGATATGTAGCCAATAGTGAAAAACCGATCCCATGCCTAAAAAAACATAGTAATCTTGTTCGACAAAATTTGGCGACGTCTTTTAATTTAGTAATTTTTTTTTTATTTGTTGAAATTCGTCGATGGTATATAATGCGCATGTACCAAACGTTCTGAATATAACAAATGTTTGAATAAAATAGTTTGCTATTTGCTCATTAACTACTTCTGATATTTTTTAGTTTGAATAAATAAAACTAAATGCGCTATCAGCGTAGCTTCACAATTTGAATTCAGAATTATGAAATAACCATATAAAAATGCATTGCTTTGTCTTATAAAATGATATCTGTTAAAAAAAAGAGAACAAAAAATTATATTTTATTTGTAGTACGCTGACATATGATACGTTGTTCAGTATCTAAAAATTAAATAAACATTTTATTAACAAATACTCGCATTGTTCAAACAAACAACAGTTGTAGCGTAGTTTGTGGAATTTAAAGTTGCAACACAAGTACAGAATAAATTTAGAAAAACCTAAAATTGAAATCAATATTGTTGGAATTCCTTACGATTATTGGTTATGCTTTTATAACAGATTGAGACATTTTAAAGTATCTTTCAGCATGTGTTTTTCATTTTCTTCTTGACAAAGTCACAACAAAATTCATCAATACAGAAAATCAAATTCAATAATAATCCTTCGGAATCTTATTTTATCTTTACAATTTATGGGTATTATATATGTATATTTGAGTACACTGAAATGCATCATTGTGGAAGGGTGAAAAAATTAAAGCTTTCTTTCTTCAGATTTAAAAAGCATTTCTTAGAAATATTTTCAAACCTTTAAAACCCACATACCAATTACTATAATAGAGAAATAAATTAATTTCAGAAACATAGTAAAAAACAAGTAATATGAGAAATTTTGTAAATCATTTCCTACTTAGGTCAACAAAGAAAAATTTTATTTTAGTTACTTTTTATTAAATAATTACAATTAATATAAATATGTATATACAAATGACAGAATCATAATATTAAGGGGCAAAATAGAAAGCAATTTTCCTTGCAGTTTTCCGTTTTCCTTTCTATATGGGGTATTGGACTATTTTTTTTTTTTGCTTGTTACTATTTATTCATTCATTAAATTTAACTATTCTAATAAAATAGTATAGTAAAAAAGCAATCACATTCTCAGAAATTAGGCCATCCCAGGGGGTATTAGAACCCATGACACCTTTGGAAAAGAAGTCCAACGTGCTATCCAGGGACACAATGAGCGATTTTCCTTTTTACATATGCTGTTGGACTATTATTTTTATTTGTTACTATTTATTCATAAATTAAAATTTAACTTACGAATTAATATTTGAAAAAAACTGTATTACCATCAAGTGTCCTCCACTACAAGTTTTAAAAAATGCATTTGCACTTGAATGGATGAATAGAAAGTGTTTTATTAACGACTGAAATTTTGAACAAGATATATATATATATAAATAAATAAATATAGGGAGAGAGTGAACTAATAGAAGGAATTGAATAAATCGAAAATCTTCTCTCATTGCTATAATATAAATTAATCCCATTGGTGGTATAAGCAGGCATGAGCATTGACCCAAACACAACACACTCAACACAATTTCAGCCCATCATTTGAAACAAACGAATTTTCCTTTTTTACTTTTTCTGCGAATTATATCGTTTTAAAGGAGACCGTTATGGATTTAGCTAGAAAGGGAGATATTGAAACACACACAAAGTACTGGTAGAGTCTGTGGTAATTGTACCTTAGGAGTGGGCGTAACCCTCAAATATGAACGAGCGTTACTAATTGCCTTTTCGCTGCTAATTACACGGGTGGAAGGCAAGTTTCAGTAAAAGAAAGCTCTGAGGGATGACGTTTTGAAAAGCCTGAAAATTGAATTAATACCCTTATCTCGATTTAATGAATGACTTTTGCCTAATGGGATGCTGTTTCACATTCTGATAAGTCTTCAGGAGCTTGATGTTAATAATGCGGTACGAATAGGGTTTTAAAAGATGATTTTTCAAGCTTCCAAAGAGAAGCTTCCTTCTTGGAGCTCTAGGTTTATGCTGAAGTCAGATTTAAACTTATAGTACTGTATTTAGAGTGTTAATATGTGTACTTAAATCTGAAAGAAGCTCAGAAAATATCAGTGGAATCCATAGTGTTTCGTTAAAGAATATATTTTAATGTACTTTTTATAATGCAAATGTATGAAATGTATGTTCAAGTATGATATCAAGTAGTAAATATTTCGTTTTTTTTATTTATTTAGTCTTTATTAGAAGTTTTGATTTCATATCTAGAGATATAAAAGTTCCTTTCTTATTATTGAACGTTTTTTCATTGTTTTAGAGTTAAAAACATGATACAAATTATAGATCTAAGCACAATACAGTAAAATCATTACTTCAGTGCTTCTCAAACTTTCAATATTTGTGACCCAATATTCAATCATAATTTTCATCGCCCCTTCCCTTTCTCCATACAATAACAATGTATTAAATTCAATAAAACAATACTTTGACGCTGAAGCCACAATATGATTTTATCCTCTTATTTGCCGCCAACGTATATAAACGTCTCACTCAGCCAAAGTTTTAATTGCCTCTGACGTATATATACGTCTTTTCCGAAGTACGATCTCTACTCTGTGCATTGCTATTCATAAAATTATTTCGAAGGCTTTGGAATGCAACAAAAGGACGTTGGCAGTGTTTGCGAAGGATTTACTTCTTTCAGAGGATTTGATTGTTGCTATTCCTTTTCCTTCCACCCCCTTCAATACATCACATACCCGAGCTTATGTAGAAAACGGTGGCATTGGGGAAAGAATCATGTAAATTTTAATTGGTAGTTAAGAGGATTGATTATAAACCATACAAAAAAATGATTAAGATAAGTGTTAATTTTTGTATATAATTTTACATATGACAATCCCACGGGGTCACTGGTAATTATTAAACTTGTTCTTAACTTAATATTGTTAGATTAGTTATCAAGTACATTGTGCAGTACTGATACATTTAAAAGTGTATTACATAAGTGTAAATATGTATTTTATTTTATTTTTCAATTCCTACTATTAGCTCACACTCTCTCTATATTTATTTATTTTTCTTGGTGGAATTTTCAATCGTTAATAAAATAGATTTTAAAGCTCTCAATTGAGCTGAAATTTTATATACATAATTATTTTGGATGACAGTAAAATAATTTAATTATAATTAATAAAAATTGATTAAAACTAATTGTTTAAAGAATTACAAATACAGCCACGTTCGCATCATTTTTTGCGACTTGTGTCAAAACTTGAAAAGGTTTTTTTTTCTCTCGTTTTAAAGCATTCAGTTGAACTGAAATTTTATAGACATGATTGTTTTGGATGACAATATGATACTTAAATGATAATTAATACAAATTAATTACCACTTAATGTTGTGATTCTGTCATATGTGTACACATATTTATATGAATTGTAACTACTTAATAAAAAGTAGCTAAAATAAAATTTTTCTTTGTTGACTTTAGTAGGAATTGACTTAAATTTTTTTTATATATATTGCTCATTATTGTGCTGTTTACTTTTAGTAAATTAGTAATTTTTAAATAATCTTTTGTTTTCAATTTGTTTTAATATGCTCGCACGCCCCACAGTTTGAGAAACGTTGCATTACATAACTACCACGTTTTTAAAAGCGTTGCAAAACCTGGCTATTCCAAACTAATTCTAACGTCTATACACGGTTAATATCGAGATCTATAAACAAACAATGAAATTTTTGTTAATATCGAAAATCTTTATGACAATTATTAAAAATGTTCGAAAAATCATACATTTCTTCCTAGAAAGTTGTGAAGATGAAAGAATGAATCAATCAATAAATATTGATACTCTTAGTTCTTTTAGAAAATCAATTTAATATGTTATCTACACAACATGTAGCCTTTGTCTTTTCAGAAATATTTCAGAAATAAAAATGTTTTGAACGTGAATTCTACATATTCTTTATTTTCATTCCTTTTTTTCATGATTTTTTTGTCATCCTTAACTTTAATTAAAGGGATAAAAATGGCTATATATTTATAAATAAACTCATAATAAACTTTAAACTGGATTATAATAAAATACAAAGAAGTAGAATTTCTGTTTTATACTGCAGAAATATTATAAAATATAGCTTTTAAAACAAAGAAAATATATACATTGAATGGTATACTTATTGGAATATATATTTAAAATTCTATGTCAGAAAAGTCATCTCATAAGCTTTATATTTTATCAAAGTCAATTTCTTACGCTGAAGTATTTTGGTAAGAATTAAATCACGGGAAGTATAAGATGGCTTTCTATATTCAATCCATAATTTTTTTTCCAGTTAGAAAAATTCAATTTACAAATTACTCTGATATATTTTGTCAGTTTCAAAAAGTTCATGAGTTTTCGTTTCCCAAAATATTATTTGTAATCTTAAAACCTTTAGGAATTCTTTTTTCGATTTTTTATCCTCTTTTCAAGTTAGTGTCAAAAAATAGTGTTTGCCTTTTAAAAAGCAACTTCAAAAATTCAATTGTCTCATAACAAATAGAAATAAAAAGTTCATAATCTTTTTTTCGCAGACGATATTTAATGTAAATCAAATTATCGTTCACGAAAAATTTTATTTTCAAATAAAATGTGTGAAAGAAGTATTTCTTTTCCTTACTAGAAATTTGAAATTCAGATTTTACTTCTGTTTATATTTTACTTAAAGAATTAGTCAAATGTATTTGAATTTTGTTTGGTTATATTTCTTGAAAAATATAATTTTTTTTTTTGAAAAATATATAACTAAATAAAAATTAAATAAATAATTCCCCACATGTTCGCTGTTACTTTCTAAAACAAGCAATCGCATTAAGCAAAAGATAATAAGTTCTGTTAGTTTTGTGTTAAAAATAATAATGAAAATTTTTCCAATTTTGTTTGTTTGATAATGTAGATTCTTATGATTGAATACACTGAGTGGTAAATATTATACACCAACAAAAATATCGAATAAAATATTTCAATTTCTATTCTCATTTTTGTAAAAGATTTCGCAAAATTCATGTATTATCGAGAATAGTCTTTAGAAAATAATTAACACTCAATATAAGTTAACAATAATTCTAAAAGCGCTTTAAAAATATTTAGTGGAATCTTACAGGGCACGATGATTTACATAAAATTGTTTTTAAAAAACGTACAAATTGCAATAATACAGGCATGAAAAGTTTCACACATGCATGAAACAATCTAATTTTTAACAGTAGGAATTTTGCGGGGGAAAAACATTTGTATTTTTAGACCTAACAAGTAATATAAAAAAATGGTTTTTAAGTCAATTCCTACTTACAAGGGGAGGGCACAACTAAGGAAATTCATTTCGGATCGAGACTTGTTGTAATAGTAGTACTCTTTTAGGGTGTTCACCCCTCAAAGTAATTCCGTCGAATGGCCAATCAATTCGGAGAAATCAGCCTTCGAAATTCATGCTAAGCTTTTATACAATTAAATTTTAATTTTCCGCAACGAGTTCGTAGCTTGATTGGTAAATCGTCTGCTTTCTATGCTGGAGGTCAGGGTTCGATTCCACGCAATCAACTTTTTTTTTCTTCAATTCATTTAATTATTTTTAAAATTAAATAAATTTATTTATGAAAGGTTTATTAAATATTAAATGATATTTTTTTGTAATTATTTTGTATTTTATAAAATTAAAAAAATTTAAAATATATAACTTAAATTTTTTTACTAGTAAAAGTATTAAAAATTATTATTTATTAAAAATATTAAAAATGCTTATTAAATAAAAATATTTAAAATAATTATTAATAAAAATTATTAATAATTAAAATTAGTAAATTAATTATTATTCATTAAAATTAGTAAATTAATTATTATACATTATAATTAATTAATTAATCACTATTTATATTAATTAATTAGTTACTATTCATTATAATTAATTAATTAATCACTATTTATTATAATGAATTTATTATTAAAAATTAGTAAAAAAAATTTTAAATTTTTTTATTATTAAAATTATGATTTATTATTGAAATTATTATTAATTTATTATAAAAATTATTTAAAAAAATTTTTTTGAAATTAAATAAATTTATTTAAAAAGGACTTTTTAAATATTTTATAAAATTGTAAAATAATTAATTTAATAATATAAAAAAAAGACTTTTTTTTATTATATTAATTATAAAAAAATTTAATTTAATAATAATAATATATTGTATAAATTATTTTATATTATATATAATATTTTTTTATATATATTGTATTTCACATTAAAACTATTTGCAACAAATTTTTTTTGTAAAATATCATTTAATATTTATTATATATTTTATTATAAATATTATTTATTAATATAAAATAGATTTAAAAATTTAATAAAATTATTTATATATAATAAAAAGTAATTTTTTTTTTTATAAATACAAAAAAAATTAAAAAAAATATCATTTAATATTTAAAAAACCCTTTCATAAATAAATTTTTTTAAATTTTTTAAAAAATTAAATGAATTGAAAAAAAAAGTTGAACGCGTGGAATCAACCCCTAACCCCCAGCATAAAAAGGACGATTTACCAATCAAGCTACGAACTCGGTGGGGAAAAAATTAAAAATTTAATTTTAAAAAAAGCTTGTGAATTTGAAGGCTGATTTCTCCAATTGACTGGCCATTGACGGAATTACATTGAGGGTGAACACCCCAAAAAAATACTACTATTACACCCAAATCTCGATCCCAAATGAATTTCCTTGTCGGCCCCTCCTGTTAGATCAACAACGAAAATTTTATTTTAGCTACTTTTTTAAAAAAGTTACAATTAATATAAATATGTATATACATAGGGCAGAATCACAACATTAAGTGGTAATTGGTTTTGTTAATTATCATTAAAAGTACCGTATTGTCCTTTTAATTTCAGTCCAACTGAATGCTTTAACACGTGAGAAAAAAACCTTTACACAAGTTTTGACACAAGTCGCCAAAGGGTCGCTAAGTCACCAACGTGGCTGTATTTGTAATTCTTTAAATAATTAGTTTTAATCCATTAATTTTTATTAATTATGATTAAATTATTGTATTGTCATCCAAAATGATCCTGTATATAAAATTTCAGCTCAATTCAGCGCTTTAAAATGAATTTTATAAACGATTGAAAATTCCACCAAGCTAAATAAATAAATGTACAAATATATAAATAAATAAATATATAGACAGTTCGAGCTAATAGCAGGAATTGAACAAAAGATAGTTTGCAACAAATTAAGTTTGAAAATATCGTAGAGAGAGAGTACAAGCCTGAAATTAATTAAATGAAAAATATAATAAAAGTTAATAATTTATTTTACCAGAATTAAAAATTTCATGAAAAATACATACATGAATCTATAATTACTCTAACCGTCAGTAACATGTTTCGGAAAGAATTCTTCATTTCCATTTTCAGAGCTGACTTCAGAATTGGTGCCGCGGCATCGCCATTTTCCTACATGGTGTCGTCTTCCGTGCCATCCAATGGTTTGTTATGCAACATATTTTTTTAAAAGAACAATTGTGTTAACAAGAAAGTAAAAGAGTTATTAAAGACTGTTAAACAATGACAAGCAAAAATTACATCATTTTGTTTACGCCATCGACGTATATTTATTTCATCGTGTAAACATTCAGTGGCGCTGCTCTGTTTCCTTTTTTTTGTATATGAAATTTCCTCCCTTTTCATATTTGCATCACAGTGAACTCATCTTGATGCTATTACCGATATCTTTGATGTTTAGGAGATTAAAAGAAAGCGTATACAAAAAATATTTCCGAAATATGAGCAGACAACAATGTTTAGGATAGACTCAATACGGGTGATAAACAGTGGATAGGGTTAAGTCATCGATGCAAGTGGCCAGAATGGATGGTTACATCTTTCATTTTGAAAGGGGTGGAAACTCAATTTCCCCATCCAACAAATGTTTTGCCTTCGATTCTAAGCCGCACCCGATTTTCAGTAGTATAAATACTGGAAAAATAGTGCGGCTTAGATTCGAGGGAATAAGGTAATTTGCTAATTTGGAGCATTGTAGAGTAATGAGATATTTTTATTGAGGTTATTTTTCCGTCAATGTCAAAATTTTTGTTTGTGGCTGGCGTGCCGCACTTTCAAATGCTAAGATAGAGGAATTAAACTTAAAAATAGAGGAGACATAAGCTTAGGGGGTCTTAATTAGTTCCTTGTTCAAATAAAATGGAATAAAATAAAATCCAATTTATATAATTGTATAAAAATTAAATAGCTTGCAATCAAGCAATCAAAACAGGCCTTAGAAAATATTTCATTTTTGAAATGGATAATGTATGTGTAGCCAGTTTTCCCTTAACTAATTTCTGAGGTTTCTTTATAACGCTGTCTGATATCTGAATATAATTCTTTACACAAATATTGAGCTTAAGAGAAAACAATTTTCATTTTAAACCAGGAGCAGGCATGCGGGGCACTGAGTCACCCCAGGTTTATGAAATCTTTAATTCCGAGAAAACTGTTTATTTGTTACCAATAACCTTGACAGTATCCTCCTATATGACAGTATTCATAGGAACTCAAATGCATTTGTCATTAAAATATCAAGGAACTTGTTTTCACTCCTCTCACGACCACTTTTGTTTCAAAATATTTTCTATGAACATGCTATATTTTCTCCCTGTGAACAACTTAGTGGTTTTAACTGCTGTGTTGTACGACTTATTATGGTTTATAAATGTAAATGAGCAGAATACTATAAAAAATAAATGGGCATCTGTGATTTCTATTGAAGGAAGTTGAACCTGATCAAGCAATTGGAAGAACCTGCTGAAATAATGCATATTAATCATGATAGCGAAAGCAAATTTGAGAAAAGCGATGGACATGAAATTTTTTTTGAAAGGAAAATTTTCAAATGCTCCCTAAAGAACTCCTTGAAGAAAAATATGAAGCCACAAGTGTACCACAAGACACACTTCCCCCTGTCAAAAAGACACAAGCTAGAAGAAGTTCAACATGCTATCGGTCAATCGTCAAAGGACAATAAAACTACAATAACTTGAACAAATTATGACAATTTTTCCAGCAAATAACATTCCTGTAATGTTAGTAAAAGTGTTTGAGATGTGTGCTCTTTAATAAAGCTCTTTCATCTCAGTCAAGCACATTTGAAACTTCTTGATTCAGTTTGAATGATATTTTTTCTCAAATTATCGAAGAAAAATTGAAAGGTCCTTAAAAGTAGGTAAGTATACTTTCTCTTAGTTAAATTATTCACTGGAATTACGATTTTTATCATGTACAGTAAAAATAATTATATATAAAAGGATTGGGGTGACCTCAGTCACCCCACGCTACCATTAACGTTAGTACGGAATGGGCCTGCTCCCTGGTTAATATTAATCGATTAAAAAATGTTAAATGATATAAATTTGCTTAAAACTTTTCTTTCGGAAGTATTATTTTTTCTTATTTTTTTTATTCAATGCAACTATTCTTCTTCTGAAAGAGAGGGAAAAATATGCGAAAAGAAGAATGCCTTGAAATGGCATCACGAAATTTCAATTCTTCGGGTAAGAAAAGTTACGCAGTATACGGCAGTGTCTCCTTCATTCTTTCATTTGAAAAGAAATCAAATAACTCAAAATAGCAAAAGATAAGATGATAAGGTAAAATAAAAAAAAAAAAGTCAACTCTTGTATTTTCCTCCTCTTTTGCATAGGAAGCTGAAAACAATCCGTTTTTGTTTTGTTTCAGCAAATTGAAGGAGCAGAAATGCAACGTTTTTGAACAGAAATGAAATTGAATCATTGTTTTTCTTCTCATATCCCCTCTTTTGAGCTGATCTTGTATATATATGTTAAACTAGATACATTTTTTGCTTCGAAAAAAGTTATTCTTGAACGTATCCCAGTTTTTCGTTTTGTTTTTGGATAACAGCTAAATTTAGTCTCTTTTACTTCTTTATTCATATCTTTCTAGAAGCTAGATTTCAAGATTTGTCACATTTTACTACATTTCCAAGTTACTATAATTTTGAAACATTTTGATTCAAAAGTAAATTTATATGATGTAAAGTTCTTAAAGAAAAATGATTTGCTTAAGAATATGTGAACTTTTAGTTCCGTGGATTTGTAGGAATACAAATAAAACTCCGTGTTTTTTTGGAGGGAGGGGATTTAGAATTTAGAATTTTTAAAATGACGCATTAAGTTTTGTGTTTTTACAATAAGTTTGGAAACTAGAAATCAGAAAGGAAGTAGTTAGAGATGTGCTTCTAAAACTTTCAATATTTGCGACCCAATTTTCAATCATAATTTTCTCATCACGCCCTCCTCCTCATACAATAAGAATGTATTGGAAGCAATAATAATATACTTTGAAACTAAAGCTTCCATACAACCTTTATTATAAACTACACACACAAATTATCAAGATAAATATTAAATTCTGTATATGTTGCTTTTAAGTAATAGATATTTTAAGTTACTTTTTTTTAAGGACCAAGAAAAAGAGTTTATGCAACACACACACATTTCCTTTTTAATTTTTAAATTGGAACAGATTACTATAAAAGTGCAACGTGAATTTTTATTATGCCTGAATATATTTTGTTTTTGCTTCCTTTCTCAGTAAAGTAATATTTTTTTAATAATTAATCTTTTATTTTTTTAATATTTCTCTCTCTTCCATTTTGGATCACCCCTAGGGGGTGCACCCTACAGTTTGAGAAACGCTGCATTAGAGGGTGAGTGAGTGAATATCAACGTCGCACTGTAGAGCTACACGAGGGCTTTGGGCGACGGACCTCTATTCGGGAACCAGGTCGTGACGAGGACGACACCTGAGTTGGCCCTCCTCTCCAAACTCCACACACACCCAGGAGTTTCCTCGAAATTTAACGCCATCTCTCCCTACTCGCTGGGTCTTGTGGTACTGGGTTCGAACTCATGACACTTCAGCCACGATCCGATACCTTGACCACTAGGCTATCGCGGCCACGCTGCACTAGAGGGAGAGGGTTATATTAACGTCCGTCGCATTTAAAGCTGCACGAGGACTGTTGACTACGGATTTCGTAATTTTGAATCATGGTCAAGTGTGGTGAGAATGACACCTGAGCTGGCATCCCCTCTCCTAACTACCACATCAACGGGAGAACGTTTGACGGTACTAGGCTCGAACTCATTACACACCGACCATGAGCCCGTTACCTTGACCCCTAGGCTACAGAGGCTACACAAAATGGCACGTAGAATCTTTAATTCATTATTGAGACAACTATCAAGAGCCATTTTACTAAAAATAAAGCCACACCTATATGTTTACAGCTAAATGTTTAGCAAGAGCCATGAAAGATAAGCTATCTCTGTGGGTGTAACCATCACATTTTTCTTGCCTTTGTCTTCAAAATCAATATATATTTCCATATGTACTTTGTATTGAAAGAAGATAATAATAGAATTTTCCTTTTCTGAAGCATCGCGAGCAGCACTTATTTCAGTTATGTTGTATTTACAGATATCTTCTTTAAAAATGGATATTTCTTAAAAAAATTAAAAGACGACAACAGGCTTAAAGTTAGTTATATTTTTCATAACTGTGCGTAGATTAAAAATGCTCTGTCTTGAGCTTATTTATCCCAAATTAATTTTTTCGGAGAAATCGTAAAGAAAAAGTCTTAACTCTCTTGCATTAAATATTTATTAAGAGTTTACAATTTTGGAACTTAATGTACTACGTTTGGAACCGCGATTTTTTTTGCAATAGCGAACACATGGATTTTTTTTTAATATTTAGTGTCACTCGGATTAGAATACACGTATAAAATTGATGTAACAATATTATTTCAATTAAAAGTTATTCAAAAGCAATGTTTTGGCAAAAAATGATGGCAAACATAGAATGACATATTTTCAAAATATTCTCCTTTTATGTGTGTGTGAAAATGCTTCTACAATAATAATAATATTTTGCCTATATATAACTAAGACTTGTCTAAAGAGCCTTAACAAGGATTTTTGAAAAATTCACATTATTTTTAAAAATATTACGAAATAATAATAGGTGTTTTTTTGCTAAATCTTTTTCACTCTGATGCATTAAAATATGGATAAATCCACTTCTAAGCTATACATTTCAACATTTCTACTTCAGGCTCAGTACAGAGGTCTAAACTATATACTGGCAAAATATTATTATAATAGAAACATTTTTAATTAAAGAGAATGTTTTGAAAATAAGTAGGAACTATATAGTTCGATATCGGAGTGCTACACGCCATGCGCCGTTTGGCGCGAATTGGGAATCGAGCCAAACAGCGCTTGTTGTCCAGTGATAGGGAATCCAAGATGGCGGCTTAGCTGTAATAAATCGTCAAAAAAATAATTTTGAAGAACTGTTTTGTGAAATATATTTCGAATAAAGAATATAGGTATAGATTTAAAATAACCAATATCAATCAATAATTAATATCAATATAATGTGATAAAAATTATATAATAATAATAGTATTTATGTTATGTAATATATAATAATAATCACATAATATGATTTAATAATAATTATTATGTATAATAATCATATAATAGAATATAATAATAATTATTATATATAATACAATTGTATTATATTATACATAAAATGCTTACATGATATTTCGCGTCAGACTGACCACTTGATCGATCAATCTACACATGCACCCCAGAGCCTTAGATCATGAAAACTAAGATAGGCACAGTAGGCCTTAGCCCTCATTGGCTGTTGCGTCACTGAGTTTAGAGTTCAATTACATGACATATATTTAAATTAATGTAATGAATATCAAATAATAATATCTTATAAATTGAAATGTTCTAAATACTATGAGTTCCTTTAGTGTATTTAATCGAACAAGGAACGTTTAAAAATACATTATTTAAAAGTAAAATAAAGTGGAAATGTTCAGCATGCAGCAATAATTAAAAGAACAACCCTCATATTCTTTAAAAAATATTCTGGTACTTACCACTGATATTAGAAATATTCACATTCGAAAACAGCACAAATACAACAGAAGACTGAAGGCCGTATCTTGAAGAATAATTGCGATGAAACTGGTTAAATCTTTAAGGAAATCGAATTAAAACCGTCTGAAATTAATAGGATTAATGTGGAAAAAACAATAAAATTAACTATAATATTCGTCATTCCCAAAGCAACCACAAGACCACTCGATAAAAATATCAAGGTAACCATATTGTGATGTTATCGCCCGTCTTGGCGAATATAAACAACAACTTGGCACGTAGCGCTCCGATATCAAATTAGCACCAATAGGCAATTCTATGCTCATTTTTTGCCAAAATATCTATTAAAACAATTTTTTATTGTAATGTGCATTTTTATCGTACCATACGTGTATTCTTTTTTAAGTGACTCTAAATATTTAAAAGGGGCGTACCAGGGGCGTAGCTATCGCCGTATCAATGATACGGGGCCTCCAAACTACAGGGGCCCCAACATATATACCCAATAAATCGTAACATGTTAGGGGACATCAAAAAAGAGCGTTATCGAAAATTTGATACAGGGCCCACATTGGACTTACAACGCTAGTGGTTTGTATGCTTTTGTGTGCAAAATCACGGTTCCGAACGTAGTAGGATATATTAAGAAATTAAGTTTGAAAGGGATCAAAGTTATCCCAATACTATTGTGACTTTACAACCCTATAAGCTATTGCGAGAAGATTTTGTGATTTTGACAGCAACCGAAGTAAATGTACAGCAATGGCATTACCGACTTTTGTTAACTATAACGAAAAAATTTCCATTTTCTTTTAGATATAACGAAAATTAATACTGTCATTCCACTCAATAAAATTACTGTGTTTTAATCCTTAACCCTCTGGCTGGAACATCAATTACCTTAAGGACTCTGAGTGCTTGTGTCTGATGTTACTGAAGGTGTGAAGACCTTCTGAGATTTATTCTGCGAATATTGCTGCTGAATCCTGTATTTCAAGGATTGGATTTTCGACAATAAATTCTCATTGCTCTTAAAGAACTGTCTTGATCTTTACAACTGATTGGCATAAAATCTTCTAACCCCGATCAACGTAACAATATTTAAATGAAATATCTTTCTCAACGTATGTGGCAACAGAAACAACATATAGAATCAAAATTAAATGAAGAATATGAAATGAAACTGCAGACAACTTCAAAAGATACTGCAACAACTTCTATACAGGGGCTGAAATAGGATTTTTATAAATATATAATTTGGAAGTGGATTTATTCATATTTCAATGTATTAGAGAGAGTAGGGAAATTTTAACAAAACACACACACACACACACACTGGTTGATATTTTCATCGATAGAAATTCTGAACTTTTCAAAGCCAGCCCCCCGTGAATAAGTCATAGCTATATATAGGCAAAAAGTTATTATTGTAGTAGCAATTTTCATAAAAGGAGAATATTTTGAAAATGTTTCAATATTTCTTCAATTTTAGCTGGAAAATTGCATTTAAATAATTTTACTTGTAATTATATTCTTAAAACACTTTTGTATGTATTATCTAAATCATTGGTCTTCAAATTGTGTTCCATGGAACCCTGGGGTTCCATGAGGCATACCCAAGGGTTCCACGAGTCACAATAAAAAAATCGAAAGGACAAATGTGTATGCAAAATGGATTCACGTTCTGCATGAAATTTGTATACCCACGAGAGTTTAAAGCTCTTTCCTGTTATTAAGAAACTGAAAATTTTATTTAATACAGCAATAACTTTATTTTTCAATACTTTTTAAACATTTATCATAATTTAATAAAAGAATATAAAGCGTTTTATCTTTATATGTTCTACCTACTGGATTGCAAATATACTCACTTCCAAAAGTTAAGCACGAAGATGTAAAATGCAAAAAAATCAACAGATACTGCTTTGATTGACAAAAAAATTTGGCAGAAAAGAAAGCATATATATTTATACAAAAAAACAAAATCAATAATTATATCGAAAAAAGAAACAATTTTAAAATTTTTTTGTAAGTTATCAGATAATGTCATTTGGAGACTTAAACAGAATTATGTATAAAGTAAAAATAAAAAATTATAAAAAAAAAAAAAAGGATTTAATAGTGTTGTGACCCCCCTCTTTTTGTATTCAACGTTTACACTGTCTGAATATGTTTTTCAATTGGGTGGTCAACCACCGCAGAATTAAGCAATCGCCATTCTTCTTGAAAGAGCAGTTTAAAAGCTCAAAAAGAGTGGCTGGAGGGGGAAAATTTTATGGAGATACAGCACGGTCGAGACCCCCCCAAAAGATTTTTAAGGGGTTTTTAAGGTCGGGCGAATATGCTGGCCACGCCCGCGCAACCCCCTTCATTCTCAGGTAGTCATCGATGAGGGTTAGCTCTATGGGGACGTGCGTTATCATCCATTAAAAAAAAAAGAAAGGGCCAACTGCTGCACAAAAATCTCAAAAATGGGTTCTAGGACTTCATCTCATTCCGGACAGCCGTCACGAATCCCGTTTTATAGATTGCAGGTCTTTGGGTACCCTTTGAAACCCCTGCTCACACCATAATGTTTCCCCGCCTGGGAATGCGTGATGTTCGGGGGTTTTTTGGGGCTGATTGCGTGTTCCTTGTTTACGCAATACCCTTATACGCTTATAAACCCTGGCTCCAGAGGAAATCTTGACTCACCCAGTAAACATGACATTGCCCCAGTTAGACACAGTCAATTGTCATTTTCCCCGGCCCATTTTTAATCATGCCTCTCTTGAATGGACGGATGAAAACACAAACTGGGGAACCCGGGCACCCAATCCCTTCATATGTAATCTTCGGCGTACAGCAGCTGCGGGTATAGCCCTACCAATGGACCCCTGTAACCATAGATGTCACACATGTAGGTCGCTCTGGGGTTCCCTTGGCTACAATAGCAATATTAATTTTTCCGCGGGTTTTGTAATCCTTGGGCGACCACCTACGGGCCTTTGGACAACTGTTTGTGTGGTTTAGAATTGTTTCCATAAACGTGAAATTACAGAATGATGAAAGTTTGGGAAAAAAAGTAACATCTGTGGTCGACTGTCCCTGCTTCAATCGCCTCACAGCTCCCAGCCTCGGGAAATTTTCCCATTCGTTTTCTGAAAGTAAATAGAAACACGTAAGTCTTGAAAACAAATTGTCCCGAAATTTTGGGAAACCCCTTTCCCTATAAAGCACTTACAATCCTTCTGAAACCCCCTTCTTAAAGCTGTCTTCTTAAAAAGACTGCTCTTTTTATTCCTTGCCCCAGAAAGCACGTTTGGGCGTTTTTTTAACGATCTCCCACACTTCCATTTACCTTTACAGCTAATTGCATCCTCTTCAATTCTGATTGGCATTTTCCTCTCCGTGCTTAACTTTTGGAAGTGAGTGTATTTTATTGTTTACTATCCTGGGTTCCACAAGATAATTTTATACTTGTTAGTACCATGTCTTTGCAAAACTCAAGAGTTTTCTAATGAAAAATACACCTTTTTATATTAGTGGAGAAAACCTACCATAAAGGAAAAGCAGCAACTTATCGACATATCAACATATTCGATGTAAAAAATCTATATTTAAACAAGAACTGCCCCTAAATTTTATGTTGCGAATTCATGTAAATTATACAGTATTTCTCACATAGCTATAAGCATTTTAATACCATTCAGAACAATGTGTGAAAGTGAAAAATATTTATTAACGTGACAGGCTACAAAAACAAAGAATAGAAACAAATTAAACTCAGAATATTTTTAATGCGATTGCAGTTAATTTTTACTAGACCTATATTTTTCGACAGTTTGTGTGAAGTAATGTAAGCACATATCCCAGTTACTAAATATATTGCATGGGTCACATGGATATGTGACACTTGGATCAAGGATTAATATTATTAATTAGTAAATTTTTAATAATAAACGCAATACTTTTTTTAATTGCCTTTAGAAAAAGTACCTATAAGATGTTGATTTACTTTAAATATTATTTTAAGATATATTCTTCAAAGTGTGTCTAAAATGGGATTCCACAAAAATACTTTCTAGTTATTGGAGTGGCGCGGAAACACTTTCCAGTTCTAAGAGTTCCATGATTTGAAAAAGTTTGAAGAATACTGTTCTAAATCAACAAACACTAAATGTAAAAAAGAATTATCCATTTATACACTTTATCAAAATCACGAATTCGTACGTAGGCAGTCACCTTGTAAGTCATACTTCAAGAACAAGCGCGTTAATGTAATCTATTTCCCACAACTTAGAAAAAATACACAAATATTCTTTTTTTGAATAAATAGTACTTTTCCCCTTTCTAAAGAAATATTCTATTTTCGGTTTTATTCCTTTTTATCTTGTTCAAATTCGAGTGAAAAACCGTATGACTCTCCAGAGCAAAGATATAAATATATCTTCTTTAGGTCTCTAGCCTCTTTTCACAGAAATAAAGGCTCTATTTCCTCTTTTTACTTTCCCAGAAGTACTCATTCACTTTTTTAAACTCGGGATTTCGTTATCTCATAGCTGATGGAAGATATGATATGTACTTTCTATCCGTGCTTAAAAGGAAATGCGAAAAAAATTCCTCACTTTTCTCTTTGAAGATCTCGCTTCGATTGCAAGTTCAGCATTTCCAATTACAGTTTTTTTTTCTTTCTCAAATACCGTTTTATTTCTTAAATTTATTGATTACTCTATAATACTTCTTTTTAAGGATAAGAAATAAAGAGTTATAGGAAAAAAAGTTGTTTCCGTAGAAAATTTTATCAAAAGCACTAAAATACGCTTCGATTTGTTAGAAGTTGAAAAAAATGCAAAGAAGCGAAATGAAATACTAAAAATAGTAATTTGTTCAATTTTAAAGTTTATAATTTCTGATTGTTCCTCTGTTAGTGTATATGTCACCACTTAAATGCAGAAATCGGTTAATCTCAGATTAGGTTAGTAATCCAAGTAAACGGTAAGTAACCCGATAAATTACCGGGAATTTTACCATTTATCAAATCACCTAGGTAATCTGCACATTACCTAGATAATCTGCACATTATCTACTAGGCACTCGTTGATCTGCGCATTATCTACTGGGCCAGAGGTGTCCAACACGCGGCCCGCTAGTACATAAGTTGCGGCCCGCCGACTCTTTTAAAATTTTTTTTAAATATCAGGTTTTTAAAGTTTTTTCATTTTGAAATTTATTTGAGGGGAAATTTCTCTCTCTCTCTCACTCTCTCTCTCTATATATATAAACCTACAATGTATTTGCCTGTTACCTGTTCGTGTTTTAAAATAAATCCTTTTTGATGGTAAAAATGTCCTTCAGATTAAAATAGATTTATATTTTATCAAACAGTTACACTTGATTTTACTAAAATAAATTACTTTTTTAATAAATTCCGAATTGCATTATGCATATCTTTTACTCTATGGATGGTACATGATTCTCTGTGTTTGCGACTTTCATTTCTCCTCCTCCTTTTCTGTTTGGAGTGCCCAAAAAGTAAGAGGCAGTCAAAGATGTTTTTTAAAGTTAAAAAAAAATATATTCAGGACGGTTAAGATAAAGGTCAATGCATACTTAATCGTTTCCTAATGCCAACACTATCAAACTTCAACAATGAGTAACGAAAGATCAATTCAAAAGGAACACCGTTATTTTCAAGAAAATGGCAACTGTAATATTTTAAACATTATTTAATCATTTCATTATTATATTATACAAACATTATTATATTATCTATGTCTGTATACATGAAAATAATAATAATAATTAATTTTGCTTTAAATTTTCACTCCAATAAATGTTTTTTGTTTCCAAATCTGATATAAAGGTACATATTTTTATGTGCGGCCGCGAGATTATAATGTTTTTCCGAAGTGGCCCGCAAGGTCATATGGGTTGGACACCCCTGTACTAGGCACTCGTTGATCTGAAAATTACCTTTTAGGAACATTCAGGGTTTTGCATACGGAAGAAGCGTTTAACGGCTTGTTTGACTTCAATATTACTTTCAAAGCGCCTTCAGGCGAAAATTCTTCTTCAAAGCCAGAAATAGATGAAAGTTACTTGGTGTGAGATCAGGAATGGCGGATGTGTGTGGTGTAGGTGCTTCCAACCAAGAGTTGCAATATGGTTTTGCATTGCCGTCTCTGAGTGTGGTCTCGCATTGCCATCCAACAACAGAACGCAAGATCTGAGAAAACCAGGCAGCATTTTCCGAATAACCTCTTTCAATTTCGATCAGGGAGTCACAATACCCCGTAGGCACTGTGACACCCTGGTTCCAACCTCCAAAAAGTTCACTCAAAAGTAAACGCTTCTTCAGTATGCAAAGTCCTGAGTTTTTCCTGGAAGGTTTTTTGAAGCTTATAAAGCTGTACGACAAATGTCTCAATGTACTTGGTACTTATGTGGAAAAATAAAGAGAGTTATGTCTTATCTTTAATGTCTCATTCTATGCTTTGAATTTCATACACAACTCTGATCCCAATCGACAGGGGAAACTTGCTTTCCGACTCACCCTCGTATATTGTTTTTGTTATGTAAATGTCAATTTCTTCATTTAAGGTATCCGACTACGTTCGGAACCGTGATTTTAAAAAAGCGCATAAATGGATACTTTTCATGATATTTAGTGTCACTCAGATTAGAATACATGCATAAAACTGTTTTAAGGACATTTTGACAAAAAGAAATTATTTAAATACAACATTTCGGCAAAAAATTAACTTAGAATAACCTTTTTTCAAAATGTTCTCCTTTTGTGAAAAATACTTCTATTATAATAATATTTTGCATGTCTATAGCTCAGACCTCTCTACAGAGGTTCAACT
Organism: Trichonephila inaurata madagascariensis; assembly: GCA_019973955.1. NCBI lineage: Eukaryota > Metazoa > Arthropoda > Arachnida > Araneae > Nephilidae > Trichonephila > Trichonephila inaurata. Next base: position 30,810 of record BMAV01009504.1, read on the forward strand.
AGAATCTTTGAAAAATTCACATTATTTTTAGAGTTACAACCAATTGAAATAATTATTGGCGTTTTTTTCTTAAAATTGCTCCCCTCTGTTGTCGTAAAATATGGATAAACCCACTTCTAAGCTATATATTTCAAAAATTCTAGTTGAGCCTCTGTAGAGAGGTCTGAGCTATATACAGGCAAACTATTATTATAATAGAAGCAATTTTCACAAAAGGAGATTTTGAAAAAAGATTATTCTAAGTTAATTTTTTGCCAAATTGTTGTATTTAAATAATTTTTTTATTGTCAAAATGTCCTTAAAACAATGTTATGCATGCATTCTAATCTGAGTAACACTAAATATCATGAAAATTATCCATTTATGCGCTTCCTTAAACTTTGTGGGAATGTTAATTATACTATTTTTCATAAAGTGGACCACAAGTTTTGTTGTAGGTTAAATATTTTTTCATTTAGGGTAGTTTTTATAAAGAAAAAACTTAAAAAATATCAAAATTTTCATATTATTATGCATAATTGTCTGTAATTGTTTTGTATTTTGATATTTCTCTTAGATTTTGGTTCATTTTGAAGAGCACCGTAATATGTGCGTTGTATATAAAGAGAATTATGATAATTGTATTAGAAACTTTTATACAGTGTTACCCGTTTTAGTAAAAATTTGGTAAAATTTCCTTGAAAACAACCAATTTTCTAAAAGTACAATATTTATTTAAAAACTTTTATGTATTTACATATTTTTTTTTTAAATTTTTCTTCCTAAAAACACTCAATTTGTTTCAAAAATTTGTTTTTATAAAAAAATTGGATCAGAAGGTAGGCAGTCACCTTAAATCCCCCTCAAGCATCCTAGACTAAATATCCCAGTTTAATTCAAAAACAACATGTCATAAAAGTTAGGGGGAAAAAAACCATAATTTTTTTTATTGAAATTTTATTTTGATTTAATCTTTTTTTTTTCAATTCCTGCTATTAGTTCACACTCTCCCTATATATATTTATATATCTTGTTCAAATTTTAAATCGTTAATAAAGTACTTTTTATACATCCACTCAAGTTAAAATACATTTTTTAAAACTTGTAATGGATGACACTTGATGTTTACACAGTTTTTTCAAAATTTTTTTTTCATTAATTAAATTAAATTAATTAATTACGGTTTAAGAGATATATTTTTCCTCCAGATGGCAGCACCATTGGATAAAATAGTTTTTGTTAAATTTGTGGTGAAGATTTAACTTCACCTGAATATCATTTGCTAGTCAGACGTCAGCATTTCTTTAACACTGGTTATAAGATAAAGTCTAACCTATTATATTCAACTTTTATTAAAAAATGTATTTATAAAATTAATGTGGTTAAAAAGTTTTTAATGTTAATTTCAAAGGTGTTTTGTCACTTAATATTGTGATTCTGTTATATGTATATACATATTTATAATAATTATAATTATTTAATTAAAACTAACTAAAATAAAGTTTTTCTTTGTGGACTTAAATAGGAATTGACTTAACTTATTTTTATATTACTTGTTTTAAAGAATTTTAAAAAATATTTTATTTACGCGTGTTTTTAATGCCTTTTTTTTACTTTAAAGAATATTTATGAATGAATTGTAAAAAAGGATAAAGTTCTTAAATTCTAAAATTGGAGTTTTTATGTGCATCTATTTGAGTATCAAATTTTCTAACCATAAAAAGAAGTTAAGTAAAAAGTAATTTAAAAAATATTCTTAAATTATTATCTTTAGTAAGGGAGTTGAATTACTTTAAAAGCTTTTCTTATATAGGAGCTCTTTTCTTAGCTTATCTCTTCCTTTAAATTTTATTAACATGAATCTGTTTCTACCTCCTGTTTCACCGGTGAAATGGTTTAGTTACGAGTAGCACCAAAAAAAAAAAAATGTCCTTCTTTCATGCTTTTTTTTTATATATTCGATTCCTTTTTACCTTCAGTGACAACAACACAGTGGTTAAAAAACATGTTTTTCCCAGTTTAAACACCGTTTTTTTTAAAAAAAAAATAAATATATTATACTTTTTTAACGTTCATACATATCCAAAGTTTGATAATGTAAATTTGTCGATATTATTTCGTTTATTATTGCTTTGCTTCGTTAAGTTTTATTTATCGCTATCTTATTAATCACAAAAGAATTTTTAATAGCTAAAATGTTTATATAGAACATTTCACTATCAAAGTTTATCCACAGGGGTCGGTGATTTATCCGACGTTGTTTAACACATATTTTAATCCGATTCTCAATCAAAATAACGATGGAGGATAAACACAAGCTTTTACTGATGATCTAGATAGTGTCAGTAGGTTTAACCAGAAAAGAGAACTAGAACAAAATACCAAGCATATTGATAATCAGATCGGGGGGGGGGGGACTTTTCCATTATATGGACTAATTTTATTATTTTTAAGGTGCTACGGTTCACTCAGTGGTGTAGGTGTAGCCATACTGTACTAATATTCTATGTTCTCTTTTCTTGTTAGCACAAAATTGTCAGGTTGAATACTTGAACAACTATTGGCGACTGCAAGACCGTGGAGCTTGGACGTATTCAATGCAGCGAGCAGGGAACATACGAGTACCGATGAATCTGAAACCGACGTATTTACTTAAATTATTCAATGCCGAATCTCGCGCCATCGCGGGACATGACATCAACACGAGAACCGAAACCCGTGGAAGCATGGAGTGCCTTAATAGCCAATTCCGTGCTATCGCGGGAAGAGTAAATCATTAACATATATTCCCCCTTCAGTCGGCACGTGGAGAAAAATTCCTTTCTACGGCTGGAATTGCAATGATTGTTTTCTTGCCCTATCGTGGCTTGCCCTATGGAAGCGTTATCATGCGCTTTCAATGAAGTTACTTATACATGTTTCGTCTACACCAGAGGTCGGCAACTATTTAGCTTTGTCGTGCCAAATCAATCTGCCAATATGATTCAGCGTGCCACATAATAGGACAGTTTTGAAACAGTTCGATTCCCGCGATAAAGCATGCAGAGTTAGAGAATAAATTTCAATGATATAGATTTACAGTTCTATTGTATATTAATTTTGCATCATTTAAAGATATTTCTTAACTTAAAAATAAACAGCATTAAGTATAAATATTTCTTCAAAAAAAATTGTACATATATAATGTATTTTTAAACACATTTATTAAAATAAGAAATAGACAACATAATACATACATATATATTTCCCTTCATTATGGTTAAATATAAAGATAAATAAAATTTTTTTAATGCGAGCCTTGGGCTTATACCACTCTATTTTCACATCACAAAATTATGTTGTTAAATAATTCCTTTGTGCTTTCAAAAGAATTTTCATTTGAGTAAAGATTTTTTATTTAGATCTGTAGAACCAAAAGCGAAAAACAGAGTACATGCAATTTTCTCTCTTCAAACAATTAAATCTCTCCAGCAATAACATTCAATAATTTACACAAAATAGTGGTAAAATTATCTTTATAGTTATCTTTTTCATATTTTTTCATAATGTTGTAAATGTCCATAATTCTGAAGATGTTGTTCCAATAAGGTCCATTACAAATTTATCGATTTCCATTCAATCAAAATTGACAAATTTGTAGAGTATTGCAGAGTGCCACGTAGATTTGTACCGCGTGCCACTTGTGGCACGTGTGCCATAGGTTGCCACCCTCTGGTATGTACATTTATCGAATCATTTACTTAAATAAATGCAATGACATCTTTTGTGAAAAGCCGATTCTTCATTCTTGCTGACATTGATATTCCATAAATATTTTTCTTTTATCATGCGTGCCTTAGGTCTTAGTAAATGCGGTCACCCCCAAATGTCTTAGTGGTCCACCGGTTGATTGCAGTCAACTTAATGCTTCATCCTGATCAATTAACAATAAATTAAATAACCAGTAATTAAAATTTCAATTGAAAATACTATTGCAGTTGTCTTCAGGGGTTCTCAAAATCATGACAATGGAGTACTTAGTGGTTCTGTTTTCAAGAGAAACACAATTTTTAAATTTAATAACAATACTTTGGACATTGTGTTAATCCTCCAAAATATTTAGGTTTAATAATCGATGATTTACTCTTCTCATTTTTCAATAGAGTCGCCAAATTTAAATCGTATCATAACAACAATATTCTCAAAATGTGGTGCGCTCTTTTAATTTATCCAATTATATTCCCTATGGCGCATTCACGTTCCAGCAAATAATTAAACTGAAGTCCGTACACAACGTATTTATTTAATTAAAATAACTAAAGTGTGCATCGTACTTCTACGGATGCTCTTAAAATCTTAACAGGCATTCCTCTAACTCTCATAACAATCAAAAATATTTATCTTATGCTTCAGATATGGAAGGAACACAATAATATTTAGTTTGGAATCATCCATTCAAACAATATAGATCGTAATATTTGGCAACATAACATCAGTTCTTTTCACAGACAAATTTCATAATTTTTTGGAGGGGCCGTCAGAGTGGGAGTTTTATACGGAAAGATCCAGAATCGATTCTGAGGCTGGTTTATCTGTGGGCTTTTTTTCCGGGGAATTTTTCATAAAACTTATATTTTTAAATTCAAAACATATATATAGCACATTCTTTCAGATGGAAATATCCACAATTGGGTTCTCTGTCGGTTGGACAGTACCTAATAATGATAAAATTCCTACTTATATTGACAGTATGCTTTCAAAATCCTTCCCCCTAAGTTTAAAAGTAAGGGGTATATAGCATTTGAAATTTTTTTTCTTTCAACTCAAACGGTTCATATTCATGACTTTTTTCATATTTACTTTCGGTATCATGATTATTATCCATTATTTCATCTGGTCCTTCCCTTGCTTGATAAATTTTTTCCGAAATTTCAACTTCTTCCAATAGAGATTGCAGATGGCGATTTCTTTCTTTTTTTTTATATTCGACTCATATACATTTATAAACCATAATGGCATACAATACAACGATCACACAAATGTCGTTCACAGGGGAAAACTGTAGCCTGTCATTGGAAAATATTTTGGAATAAAAGTGGTCGCTGTAGCGAAAATTATTCTGGAACCAGCTGATGACGTCAGAGACCAAGAAGGGACAGTGTTACTGCCTGAGATAGTAGGGGGGGGACAAGGTTTCCTAGAATCCATTTCCCCTACGTTCCGAGATAGACTCCTCCAAAGAACATGCTCGGAGACCGTGTTGAGGGTTAGGCTGGAAGCAGAGAGCAGAAACGTTCTCTGAGTGTAAGATGGCGATTTAGTATGTTCCTGTAAATAAATTGTATATATATATCTCTAGCCTGATTGCGGGTTTTCGTATAAAATACGCCAACATCACGTGAGGAACTCAGTCACCCCAAATACCTTAAGGTTATAAAAAAACCCGTTTTCCACACACACTCCCGAAAAAGAGGGAATATGCGACAAATACATTTTAGTTTCTATGAAGATTGTTATATAGGAGGATACTGGCAAGGTTATTGGTAACAAACTGTTTTTCAGAATAAAAGATTTCGTGAGCTTGGGATGACTACGTGCTCGCGCGACCTCTTCCGGATTTAAAAAGTTTTCTTATTCCTTAGCTTTTCTACTTACGTGTTGCGTTTCTTTTTAAAATGCTAAAGATGTATTAAAAAATACAGAAATTTTACACCTTATTTCTTCAAAAAATATTTTTTCTTTGGTTGCAAAACATAAAGAGAATGTATTTCTCAAACACCATAGAAAAAACTATTTTTTTGCAGATCATATAAAAACAGAGAGTATATCCGATAACTCAAGCATTAGAGGGGATTTTGTTTTTCCTTTCTGAAGAATACAAGCATACACTTCTACTTCCACTTCCATCGTTTTTTCTGTCTCGTATGAAAAGGGAAAAGAATTGATTCTATGAGTAAAAGTGTAAGACATTTTCTTTTGTGTCCCTAGTCTTTCTTTGACAAAATAAATAATCTATATTCAACCCGAATTTATTTTTAGAGTCCTTTTACTGAGTTCGTAATGTGTTATTATCCTGCTGAAAACGATTTTGAATACACTCGAAAAAGAATTTCAAGCTTCTTTTGGCAAACTTATTTAACAACTTTAATTGGTTTTTTAAAAAGCTCGCTGCTTTCGTTTTATTCCATTTACTATTGTATTTCTTGTGTTTTGGAATAATAAATCTTACTTTTATTTACATTAAGTCTATACAGTGTAAGTACACAGGTGTTAAAAATTAAGAGAAATATTAGATTTTGTGTGTTATCTCCAGAACTACTGTATTGATTAAAAAAAATTTGGTATGTATATAGAGCTGATATAATTCAAAAAATAACCATTCAACAGTTAAAATACACATGCATGATTGTGCTTAACACTCATCGAATTCGGATTGTTTTGTTGCAGAATGCAACAAAACAAATGGGTTAATATGGCGTACCTCTTTCAAATAAAAAGGCATCACATCGTGATCTTATACCGAAAATAAGAAAATTTATGAGTTCCTGTGTGGCATTTAATCTCACTTGTTCAGAAACTCTGTTTCCAAGCCATCAATGGTTCTCGGAGTTGAAATTGCCTTTCCCTGAGTATCCTAGATATGCCCTATATGGATGAGGTCTGGATATCGGACTGGCCAATCCTTTCGGAAAATATCCTCAGTTTTCAGAAATTTGTCAACTTGATGATCTCTATATTCCTCGCGTTTTCATCCATTAAAATAAATTCAGGGCCAACTGCCCCCGTGAAAAGGTAAACATAGGGCTCCAAGACCTCGTTTCCACACTTCACAGCAGTCACAGTGCCTCTTTCAAAGACATGGAGGGGTGTGCGGGCATCCAACGTGATGCCTGCCCAGATAATTAAGCTTGCGTTTTTGTAATGGTCAATTTCTTGAACATTGGAGGGCAGGTAGCGGGTCTCTGATTCTCTCCATATGAAAGCACGGCGAGAATATATGGAAAGAACCAGGGACCAGTAGTTCTAGAGATAATCGACAACTTGAAAGTAACTTGAAATCAATAAACTTGAAAATTCTCTTAATTTTGAACATCGGTGTAGAGTTATCGAATTTATTCCACCTTGATTTTCTCTGCTATTAGGTGTGAAAGATTGAAAGTGTTAGGAAAAAAATGATATGGTATCCACCAAAATAATAGTATTAATACTACACTAGTACTGTAATAAGCCCTACAAAACAAATAGCGGATGATTTTGACATAGAAGGGGAGGGCACGACTAAGAAAATTTATTTGGGGATGAGACTTTGTGCAATAGTAGTACTCTTTTAGTAATCCTCAATGTAATTCCGCCGAATGGACAATCAATTTGGAGAAAATAGCCTTCGAAATTCATAATTAGCTTTTATGAAATTATGTTTTAATCACTTGCAGTGACGCAGCGGCGTGGTTAGTAGAGTACCTGTTTACTATGCGGTCGGCCTCGGTTCGAGGCGCGCGATCCGTTTTTTTTTTTGTTTTAAATTCATTTAATTATTTTTACAATTAAGCAGTTAAGGGGTTAGTAGTATATTCACATAAACACGTGACTTGGGCATATATTCGCTTAAAAACTTAGATATTTCGTATACGCTGGATATATAGAATAATAATAAATCAAAATTTCTTTAGGAAAACGGATACATACTCTATGGCATTATAGCGTTTATTTGCAATTCTCTTCAATAGTTGCTTTTTCGTATTTTTGTATGCGAGTAATATTAAATTGCAGGTAAACGAAATTTTTTAATGGACAACAAGGGCTTGATAAATTACCCTCTATTTCTCTCCATTAAATCTTCTTTGTTCAGTAACGTAATCTCTTTACGGAATTCCTTTTAAAAGACATTTTCCCGCTCCTAAGTGCATTTTCCTTTTACTAAATAAAACTGACAAAAAATAAGTGCAAACTATATTTTAATATTTTCTGTAGCATTGCTGATATGTTTTAAAAAATGAAGTGATATTGATTTCATTGTGTTTCGGTCAACTTCTTTCCATTAATGTGTGTGTTCTCTAAAAATTTTCTCTTCCCTTTTTATAAGTACAAACAAAATATGAGAGTTAGTGTGGTCGAAAGGAGAAAAAAAAACTTCTTTTATTATTTATTATTATAAATATCTAGGCAAAAACGAATTCTTGAAAAATAAAGTAATTTACATTGAAAGATTCATTAAATTTCGTTTCAAAGTAAACATACCATTAAAAATTAGGCATTTAGGTTTAAAAGTTAATTAAAAAAAGAAAATATTTGTGAATCATAATTATCGCGAGGGAAAAAATATATGTAGTCGTATGTGAAATTCTCGAAATTGCTATACTTTAAAAGTTTGGAAAATTTCAAGGTTCTCTTAGTTACAAGTGGGTTTGATTGATTGTATATTAACGTCGCCCTATTCAGCTACACGAGGGCTTTTGGCGACGGACCACGTAATTTTGAACCATGGTCAAGTGACGTGGACGACATCTGAGCTGGCACCCCCCTCTCCTAACTACCACACCACACCAACGGGAGGTCGTTTCAGCTCTCGACAGATTTAACGTACACCGCTGCCCTACACTGCGGGCCTTTAGTGGTACTGGGCTCGAACTCGTGACAAGGCAAGCCACGATCCGATACCTATACCACTCGGCTACCGCGGCCACTAGTTACAAGTGGGACTCAAAAACAATTTTCAAGAAAATAACTCTGCGCATGCTCCTCATCTTCAAAGAACTAACAACCAAAAAGAATATAAAGTCCAATTATTAATCTTGCATTCTTTTAAAAAAAAAACTGATAAATTTTATTCTACTAAGTAAACATAGTGAACAGATGTAAGATTAATCCTTTAACTGGTTTGCCCGTATACCGTACGGGAGACCAAAAGCTGGCCACAATCGGTTTGAACTTACGCTGTACGGGCACTGATATTTTCTTCTTTCTATCCTTGATTTGCTCATATTTTTAATTGTTACAGTGAGATTCTTAGTGCTAGTGCTTTTAAGAGATGCAGTATGTCCATGGCACGGACATACTTCTCATCCGGTAATTTCTTTGTGGTGAAGGTGGATATTTTTCACTGAAGGCAGGAATTTAGACTCTTGAAACTATTTGATAAAGAACAGGAACTGGCAATGTGTTACTTCAGAAGAAAGGAAAAGGGAAAAATAATCCAAAAAGCCGATATTATCTCTGTCCGCATTGTAATGTAAGACTTAGTATTACACTATACTTCAATTTGTGTGCGCATATATATACAAGTAGATGATTGTGTGGGTGTGCATATATATAAGCTTCTGTTTGTAAACAATACAACAACATGAAGGAATAATCAGAATTAAATGAAAATTAATGCACAAACGACTTGTATTAGTTCAAATAAATGACGAAATTTTCAACGCAAAAAAAACAATATTAAGTTTCAGAAATCAGTATTTGGTGTAGCCACCACGCCCTGCATTTAGTGTTGCTATACGACGTGGCATAGAGTCAAACAGATTTTGAATGTTTGCTTGTGGAAGAGAATTCCATATTGCTTGTATGCGCAACAAAAGTTCATCTTTTGAAGCTGCAGGACGCGGATCATGAGCGAGGCGCCGACCAACCAAATTCCACACGTGCTCAATAGGTGACATATCCGGCGAATAAGCAGGCCAAGGAAGAAGTTGCATGCGTTGGGCTGAACAGAAGTCTCGAACAGTCTTTGCAGCATGTGGGCGTACATTATCCTGCTGAAAGATAGTTCCAGGGATACCTTGAAGGAAGGGAGCGACTTCGGGCTGTAGCACGTTACGGACATACCTGTTGCTATTGAGATTATCCTCAATTCGTAGCAAATTGCATCGTCCATGATACGAAATCGCACCCCAAATCATAACTCCGGGTGTTAGGCCACTATACCGTTCGATAACGCACTTTGGAAGGGAGAGTTCACTGGCATAGCGTCTAACACGAATGCGGTCATCATGGTCCCACAAATTGAAGCGTGATTCATCTGAAAAGACAACTTGGTGCCAATCAGCTTGCCAGGCTCTGTGCTCATGAGCTCATTGCAGACACAGCGGTCGATGGTTTGCCATGAGGGGGATCCTGTATAAAGACACCTTTGCATGCAATCTACGGTGCCGTAGACGTCGACGAATTGACGAAGCCGACATTAGTACACCTGTAGCA
>BMAV01009504.1:42598-58109 GCA_019973955.1 Trichonephila inaurata madagascariensis
GGATTTTGCAAAAGTTGACTTCCAAGGGGTGTTGCGAAGACTTAAGGGACGTTATAGATAAATATTATCGTTTAGGATCTATTTCACCTACAGAATTGAAATTTGGTAGGCATGTTCCTTTCATGGATTAGAAATCCTCAATAAAAAGTGATTCTGAAAAACGAATCCAATGGCGTTGTGAGGGGTATTTCTTAAACTTTCAATATCTGTGATCCGATTTTCAATCGCACTTCCCTCCCCCGTACAATAACAATGTATTGAATGCAATAATAACATAACGTACTTAGACGTTAAAGCTTAGTTATAAATCGTACAAGGTAAGTAACAAATTTTATATATATGTTACTTATAAGAAATATATGTTTTAAGGAAGTTACTTTTAACTAACTTTGTTACTTTTTCTTTCTGCTCAGAATGTATTTTGTTTTGCATCCTTTCTGTAAATTAACAGTTATTTTAATATAATCTTTTATTTTCGATTTAAAGGTATGCTCACACCCTTTCTAGGGGTGGGCACATTCCACTATTTTAGAAGCGCTTGTTTATATAGTAAGTTATAGTTAAGAAATCCCTGTTTATTTAACTGTCAGACCCGCATATTTGAAATTTGGTAATAATGTTTCTTTAGTTCAACAGAAATCCACTAAAAATGGGTTTTACGGAAATCTACTTTCACATGGATGGATTATGGGCGCGTAAAACATAATTTTACTTCAATTTTAAAAATGACTTGAAAGTCCTGTTTTTTTTTTTAAAATAATTATTTAAGTGTTATAAGAATGTTTTTCAATATAAGCGATCGCTTAAAGCTAGGACTTAGATATCATTAATTCTTATATATGTAAACAGTATATATTCATCGAAGATCATGAACTACCGAACGAAGCGGGCAGGTAATGACTATAAAATTACAAAGCAAAAATTTTTATTAGAAAATAAAAATTCATTAATCATTTAAAAGCAATGAATATACATCTCTAATTACCATTTCAAAAAAAAAAAAAAAAAAAAAATTGTACGAAGGTTGAAAAGAGTAAGCATCATACACAAAAAAAAGAGAGAGAATAAGTATAACTTATCTATTAAGCTTCTCCATCTTTATATTTTCTGTAGAGTATTGAATTATTTTCCACACCCAGGCCGTGACAGTCAGACCAGTTTTCAAAACTTTTCAATTCGTTTGATATTCAGTAAAGTATTACTGCTTCCCTGGTTCAGTTCTATGTAAAGCAAAGCGGAACAGTAAAACTTAACTCAGTGACGCGACATCCCATAAGGGACAAGGCCTACTGTGCCCAACTCAGCATACGCGACCTTGGGCCCTGAGGTGCATGAGCAGATGTTCTGGTCAGGTGGTCAATCTGTCACGAAAACCCCCAGTGTTAAGTTCCCAAGCAATCTTGGTACTCATTTTATTGATCCATTGAAGGACTGAAAGACTGAGTCGGCTTTGCTCAGCCCGGGGTTTGAACCTCGAACCTGTGGTGCGGAAGCGCGATGCAATAACCACTCAGCCACTGGGCTTCAAGCGGAACTGTTACGCAAGTTGAAATCGGTGCTGTTAAAATACGATAGCATCTGATAGCTTTGAGAAACTGTTGAAACATTTATAACTAAGTCTTCAAACACAGTGGTCTCCAACCCCCGGTCCGCGGACCGGTACCGGTCTGTGGATCAAATACTACTGGTCCGCACAAGGAACATTAAATTATTTCCATTTTATTTACTGCGGCATACTTTTCTTGGGTTTGGGCTACTTTTTATGAAAATCACTTTATATTCCTTGTTAAATCACTTTATATTCATTTTTGATGTAGCTATATTTTTTTCTGAAGGCACATTTAAATACACACACACACAATTAAAATAAAATTATTAAAACAAAACAATCTAAAATATAAACAATCAACGTCCTCCCCCCTCAGCGCCGCGGTAATATTATCTAATGTTGATCAGTTCGAGGCGATAAAAATGTCGGGGACCACTGTTCAAACAGGTTGGGGTGCGGGAACTACCTTTTTTGAACATGTTGCAGTGTTGTTCGTATGGAGGGGAGGAGCGTGGAGAGGGGTTTGGGAGAAGGAGTGGAGTGGGATATTTGTGTTTCTACCCGTTTCAGTCTCAAACATGCTGTAATCGAGGCAAAAGTTTTTTTTTTTTTTTTGCTGTGGAGGCGTATTTCTCGAATGGTCGGTCTTTGGTTGCAGTGCAACGTGACTTTCTGCATCCCTTCGATATTCCTCAGCGAAATCTTGTGAGGGCTGCGAGCCCAGTGGTATAGGTATCGGATCATGGCAGGCATGCCCTGAGTTTGAGCCCACTACCACTAAAGACTAGCCGTGTAGGGTAGCGGTGCACGCTAAATCTGTCGAGAGCTGAAACGTCCTCCCGTTGGTGTAGTGTGGCAGTAAGGAGAGGGGGTGCCAGCTCAGGTGTCGTCCACGTCACTTGACCATGGTTCAAAATTACGTGGTCCGTCACCAAAAGCTCTCCTGTAGCTGAACAGTGCGAAGTTAATATTCACTCACTCACCCGCGAAGTCGTGTTCCTACTGAATGTGTTTTAATGTGGGTAGATATATGCCTTCCGAGCAACAGGGAATGTTTCCAAAAAAAAAAAAAAAAAAAAAAAAAAAGGAAAGGACCTCCGAAGACCGTTAGAACACCTGAAAATGTGGAACGAGTTCGTGTGTTAATTTAGACCTGTATGTGACAAAATGATACTAGAACGTGTCTACTGTGCTACGACCAATGCGGCCACAACTTCGAACAATTCCTGTGACAATCACTTGTCGCTGCGTTTCTGACGTTGAGCTGTGATGCATTGTTCGTATTGCAATCACGCTTTGCGCGTCTAATAAATGTATTTCTCACCTTACACACTGTCCCTTTACATTCCACTCTTGACATAACATCCTTCATAACTATTTTTGCGAATTGCTCCAACTAAATGTGATTTGCGATCCCATATTCTATGTTGGTTTGACATCCCCAAGCTGCCTACTATCACCCCTCTGAATTTGTTAGTCGAATTCGGCGGCACCCTGCATAATACTAAAAATTGTGCAAAAAACACAGGGAAATCCCCAAACTAATTACGGCTTATTTTTCCATTATTTTAGTTGTTGTTACTAATGCCACCTGATCGGCAAAAGCCAGATCGAGGCCCACGAAATTTATCATGGCAAAGGGCTAAGTGACGCCTGTCGTTAGCCGTAGCTTTGAGCACCATAGAGGTGAAAGTACGATTGGGCTCGATTCCACCCCAATGTAGAGGGAGAACACTCTGGGGGTGGTCAGAGGCCTCTCACCTCTCTTCCCCTTCCACCAACCACACCAGAGGATTTGCGGCTCGACGGCTATTTAGAGTACCCTCATGCCGCGCAGGCATTATACATTTACAAACATCCATGCCTTCTCTGGGATTCGAACCCAGTCCCTACGGCACCGCAGTCTGCATCGCTAACCACTATACCGGATGGGCGATATTATTTAAGTTGCAATGTTAAAAAGAATTGAAATTTAAAGGAATACAGATATGTGTTTAGGACAACCAGACTCATTTAGAACTTAGTATGTTATTGATAATCCCCTGACATATAATCGATAAAAACGTTCCTGTAAAAGTTTTTTTAAATTACAGCTATTTGTTTCTTATCTACCCGTATAAGTCAAAATTTTGTTATCACTTAAGCTTTTATTTTGTTCACAGCCACAAAACAAGAAAAGGACATAAAACTTTTACAACAATAATAACAGCATAACTTCTCCACAGAAAGCACTTAAAATGTAAGGTGTTTTGAAATTGCAATTTCATGCTTCTTGAATTTCTATGAATACCTAATCAGGAAAAAGAAAGTTGAAAGAAGCTTAGCTTTATTTGGTTATTATAATGCGAAAAGATGATGGAAAGAAAAAATTTTTTTCCTTGCCAATTTTCTGTGATGGAAGAAAAATTCATTCGATATTTTTAAAATGGGGAAAAAATAATTTATGAATAAAGCTTTTGGTGGCTATATAAATATAAAATATGTTTTGCATTTTCATTCGCGTTTTTTAATACACTTTGAGGGAGAGAATTGTATTTTTTTTTTACAACTGATATTTTCAGAATATTTTCGATAAGTATTTAGCATTCCCTTTTAGTGTTTATAGAATATTTTTCAGAACTTTTTTTTAAAACACCGTATTTACTCGAAAGTAAGTAGCACTCCAAAATCTCAAAATGTTTTTGTGAAAAAATATTGGCATCAATTCTAAGCCATACCCCCAATTCCCAACACGTTTTTGTGTAAATAAAGAAATTGTGTAAAAGGTTCATCAATATCCGATACTTGAGATTTTTAAAATAAATTTTTAAAGAGAAATAACAAGAAGTAAATAATTAATGTATTTTATCATTTTTAAAACTTTCAAATACGCGTACATAAATCTATAATTACTCAAACCGTTAGTTTCCTGTTTCGAAAATGATTTGTCATTTCCACTGTCACAGCCGGCTTCGGTACTGGTGCCGGCGTCGCCATTTTCCCACACGATATCGTTTTCCATATCATCCAAAGCATTTGTTGTGCATCATTTTTCAAAAGAACGTATTGTAGAATCTAAATGAATTATTAAAGACTAATGCTTATTTGAGCACTTATAAGCATAAACTATACCACTTTGGTTACGCGCCATTGTCTTATATTTGTTTCATCCGTGTCAAATTTTCAGTGATTGCTGATCTGTTTGCGTTTCTTTCTGTATACAAAATTGCCTCCATTTTCATATTTGTGTCACAGTGAACTCGTCTTGATGCTTTTGCCAATATCTTTGATGTTTAATTGAGTAAAAGAGAGAGACAAAGCGTAAACAAAAACATTCATAAAAACGATCGGACAACGATGTTTAGGACAGTCTGAATACTGGAGAGGAACTGCGGAATGTGTTTGTGAGTGTGATAAGTTATCGATGCAAGTGCCCAGAATGGACGGTTACAATTTTCCTTTTGAAAGGTGTGAAAACTGAGTTTCCCTCATCCAAAAAATGCTCTGCCTTTGATTCTGAGCCACACCCTATATTCAGTAGTATTGACCCTGGAAAAATAGTGCCACTTAGATTCGAGTAAATACTGTATATAAATCGCATATCATATCTTTAAAAACCTTCTACAAAACAAATAAAAATATAATCCACTGCAGCTTCATCTTAAAACTGATGACCGTTATTTTTCAAGTGTTTTTGTCATATAGATTATCCAAATGCTTCGAAACTCAGAGGAAACATTTACAAATATGAAATCAACAAAAACTTGCATCAGAAACATTCAAATTTTAATATATCCCTTTAAGACCTTGTGGGTTAGATATTCTCATACGTTTTTGCTTCTGGAATAGTCGTAAGTAAGAAAAGCCCGAATCGAACGATTGAGCGGGTTTGCACCTGAAGTGTAAAGTATCACTTTTTATCAACATACGGTGGTTGTTGTCCATATTTTAATTTCAGCTCGCAAATCTAGATTTGTTTCCAAGTACAACGAAAACGCATCCTTTTTTTTTATCTGTCTTAAAAAGGTAATTATCAATATAATTATAATTGCTTGGAAACCTATTTTTGTCTTAATGTCTTAATAATTATAAAATAGTTAAAAAATATTAACTATACATTATTAATGTTGCTTTTAGGACACGAGATTTCGTTCATTCGCGCACACACTCATACACACACATGTATTCTCTCTCTCACACACAGTCGCAAGCACACTTATTCACTTGCATCCCTTTCCGTATGTCTTTCATAACCCTTCTTTTGATTATTTGTTTCAATTTTCCTCTTAAGCTGGAGCCTATTGGTGTTTAGTTCTCAAATTAATAATGCTATGAATTTCTCTTGCTAAAAAGTAATTCAAATTATATTTGAGTCGCTCTTTAGATTTTTAAGAACTCTCAAATTTAAAGGTATTGCACATTAAGAACAGGTTCACAATCTATTTAGGCATTTGACTCCGAAAATAGTCTTATGTCTGCTTCATTCAGTGTAAATGTAATCAATAAATATTATTTCGGTTGTTGTTTCCCCGAAAAACAAATAACAAATGGTCGCCCGGTATAAAATATCCTCATTTCCTAAGTTCTCTCACTTTTCTTTCGTAATTGGTCTTCTTACTCCTTTCGAATAGCGTTTTCCAACACTCCGTAATGACTCCCAGGAGTATACGGCCGATTCATCAGTGAATTAATTGTCTCGAACTAAGCGAACTGTAGAAAAGCAGATATTTCGCGAATTTCTTGGCGCATTAAACAGTGATCTAATACATTCTTTTCTGGAATTATTGACTGTCATGTAATTTATTAAAGTATTAATTATGATCAGAGATTTTTCTAGTTTTCATTACGTTATTTCATCGGATTTTAATTTGTTTAATAGGTTCTACTGCTTCTAGCAAACCCCAGTTCATCGTTCAAAGTTTATGCAAATGTTTAAAAGTCGAAAAGTGAACTCCCTCTTCTATTTTTCAAATATAAGCTTTGCTAAACAACGGAAACGATCAAGATAGAAAAGGGATAGAGTTTAAAACAAGGGTGGGCATTAAGTCGATCGCGATCGACCGGTGGACCGTTAAGACCTTTTAAGGCGACTGCCTGAAGATTAGCAGTTAATCATTATATACTGAAACATTTCAGATTGACTGACATTATGCAAAGTCTTTCACTGACTATAACTCAGTGGCATAACGTACACCCCTCAACCCCCGCATCGTGGGAGGCCCAGGGTTCTCGAGGTCCCGAAGCCTGATTGCCACCAAGTACCTTCCCTTTGTAAAATCTAACTAGGGGCCCCCAAACCTGACTTTGCAGGGGAACCCAAATGTTCTCTGTTACGCCACTACTATAACTACGAGAACGAACTTTAGATGTGAAAATGTTTTATTTTTTAAAATTTATTTTGAATTGTTTGATAATAAATGCATCATTTGACATTATTATAATTTTTATATTCGTGGTTTTTATCATTATGTTTGTGTATCTTGCGTTTTGCTTAAAACGCGGTTTTAAAAGTTTGAGTTTTTTTAAAATCTAATTTTACTTATGTAGGTAAGTACATATTTCTGTATTTAGTGCTAAGTTATAATAAATGTTGTAGACTTTTTTCTTATTCACTACACCGAGGTGGACCACGACAGCTTGAAAAAAATTGAAATAGCCCGTACCCTGGAAAAGTTTGCCAACCTCTGGTTTAAAAAATCACTCGTAGAAGGTATTACGATACTGGGATATCTGTGCTGATGTGATAATATGGCCGCGAGAGCCTAGGGGTCAAGGTCACGGATGGCCTCATAACACGTGGTCGGCGTGTTATGAGTTTTCGGCAACAATCTGTTTGCCAGGGGAGTTTATTTGATCCACCGACCTACTGGTCTGCAACTACGCCGTTCATACCTTTGGCAACTAAGTGAAAGGAATCCCTATTCGGGCCAGTTGTTAAAGGCTTCCTTATTCAGGTCCTTTGTTGATTGCGCCACGCAGACGGAGGCACCGCTGCATACCCCCTTGCTAGAGAAAAAAGTTGTTTTTCCTGTCTGAATTTCTGTACGATTCTGACAGAAGTTTGTTTTTCTAGACAATTACTATAATTGTTGTACATCTCCAGTAGGTTTTGAGTGTCGTTGGGACGTTTTTCCATTGATGTTGCTGGTAATCTCTTGTTAAGATGGCAGGTCTAGTTGACGCGTGCATCCTTGATGAGCTGAATCCCTAGCCATGATTTATTGAGAATGTCTTCGTTAGAATCTCTATGGAATGAATGCATATTCAACCAGTATAGTTAGGCTGTGCTGCCATCTAGTGTTTAAATCCTGGGTCACTACTTCGGTGAAAAGCTGTTGATGAAGGAGGGGACTTATAGGAGAGATAGGAGGATAAGAGGAAGACCTATGGTGACCTTGAGTGCTGCTTGGGTGCAGTGTTATTTGAACTGGCCATCTTCAGGTTCGAAGTGCACGCCAGGAATGCCTTAGACGACTGAGATGAAAGAAATCCCTATTCGAGCCAGTCGTTAAGGGCTTTTATTAGTGTCCTTTGTTGTTTGCGACTTAAAGAAGGAAGCACCTCTGCAAGTTCGAGCCTAGTATCACTGAAGACCCTCCGTGCAGAAGGAGTCTTTGCACGTTAAATATGTCGAGGCTCGAACGTCCTTCCATTGATGTGGTGGGGAAGTTAGGAGACGGAGTGCCTTCTCAGGTGTCGTCCTAGTCACTTGACCATGGTTCAAATTTACGAGGTACGTGTCCAGAAGCCATCGAGTAGCTGAATAGTGTGACGTACATATTCACTCACGCGGACGACAAGAAGTCCCTTAGACATAAGTTAGCTGCTTTATGAACAACTCTTCAAAATGTAAGAACTATTGAAAAAGGCGTTGCATTGTCTTGTAAAATGTATGATATCTGTGAAAATAAACAACAGGGACAAAAGAAAAAGTTAAGTGTTCACAATAAGTTTACTAATGATACATTACTCACTCGTGCGTCTGAAGAATTAGTAGAGATTTTGTTTAAAACTAACCGTTACCCGCTTGCTTGTTTTTCTGCGTATTTAACGATGTTGTATAACTCTATATTTTTTTCAGTTATTGATATCAAGTGAGAGAGTATTTATTGACGTCATACTCTGAAGAACCACGAAAACTAATGGCGACAGTCTTCGTAACTTTGAATCTCGGTCAAGTGACGAGGACGACACCTGAGCTGACACTCTCTGTTTGAACTTCTAAACCACGTCAATGAAAGGACTTTGAGCCTTGACAAATTAAAATTGGATTGGTGCCATCTTCATTGGCACTAGGGCTCGAACTCATTGCATACTGGCACGAGTTCGTTATTAATATCAAGTCCTGACAACAAGCTTTCAACTATATTCAAAAACATTTCTATAGGTTCTACCCTTTGAATTAAAAGGACAGTGCTTAGATTTCTAAAACGAAGCATATTTGTGTTTTACATACCCATAAGCCCTCACCTCTCCACTTGGGAATCTATTACTGCAAAACTCGTTCTCAGCGGATCAACGCTCAACAAAAAAATATGCCTGCCAAATTTAATGTATGCAGTTCTAATATTTTTAGAAACGGATTTTTTTTATCTACTATATGCCCACGCAATTACTAGCCTCTTTCATTAGGAATCAATTTTCTCAAAACCCGTTCTTAGTGGATCTCTACTCACCTCAAGAAACATGCCTTCCAAATTTCAAGCCTACAGGTCTAATTCAGGGGTGGACAACCGGCGGTCCGCATTGAATAATTTTGAGGCCCGCGAGATTCATTACAACTTTACAAAATGGGACTATTTTGTACAATATTTTTTGTTTTTAGAGTTTTCTTACGATGCGCAAATACATGCATTGTGATTGACTTGTAAAAACTAAGCGAAAAAGTTGAGAAACAAATATCTCACTAATTAAATAAATTAAACATTATTTGATCATTATATTATTATTATTAACATTATATTATTATTATTATTATCATTATATTATCTATGTTTGTATATATGATAAACAATAAAAAAATAATAATCTGTTTTAAATTCTCACTAAAATAAATATTTGTATTGGGAACAAATCTAATATAAAGATACATTTTTTTATAAGCAGCCCGCGGGATTGTAATGTTTTTCTGAAATGGCCCACGAGGTCATTTGAGTTGCCCCCACCTGATCTAATTGTTTCGTACGTCTCGTGATGAGTACGTGAGTGAGTCCCTTTTCTTCTCTTTCCCTCTCTTTTTCTTTATATTTACAGGGTTATCAGAAATGAATGACCCGATTACAGAATTTAATAATCCCCAGATGAAAAAACGGAAAATTATCATTAATATGTCATTGTAAAGATAAAATATAAAATTTTGAGTTTGTAACATTGTGTTTGTCAAATGGGTGTCAGCAATGTTGTAATTGTGAACAGAATTGGAAATGGCATCGTTGCGAAGGAACGTATTCGGTATGCTCTCGTTTGCAAAATGTCTGTCGGTAATCACGGTTCAGCGTGGATTTCGGAGAAAGTACCAAATAAATGCACCGACATCTAAGAGTTTAAGAAGATGATATAATCAGTACCAGGAAACTGGATGCTTGTGTAAGGGCAAAAGTCCAGGGAGACCGGGTTCGCAATTATATTATACGGGTAACTAAAGAAGGTCACACATGAGCACATTTGTGAAAACAAATTTTACTTTACATCAAGAAACGTAACGTACGAAAAAAGTTTCATATTTTAACTTTATAATGACATCTTAATTATCATTTTCTGTTTATTCATCTGGGAATTATTAAATTTGTAATCGGGTCATTCATTTCTGATAAACCTGTATATATATCCGGCACCATCCATATATATACAAATCTATGGATAAACTGCATCTCTTAAAACATTAGCACTAATGGTGTGACATCTCACGCGTTCTTCCTCTAACATAACCTCTGTGTTCTTTGACGGCCACGATTAATGGCAAATCTTTTCCAACCCAAATCCAAGAAGTGAAACGAAGCATAGATGCAAATAAGATAACCTCTAAAAGGATAGAAGTTTTAGTGAGCGGGATGGTAATTTAGAGAAAGTTCAGTTCAGAGAAGATAGAAGTGTTGATAGACGGCTTACCTAGAATCAAGACACCACCTCGCCATTTAACCAAGGTACATACCATTGTACGACCATTTGGAGAAATAATTGAAGTAGATTGGACGTTGAGTATTCAACCAAGGTAGGAAGATTATATTCTGAACGCGAATATATTATTGAGATTGTGTGAGATTAGGCGGATATAATATAATTATATTGATAAGTGATCTAATTGCGCGATCTGTGTTAATTAAGACTACGTGTTTTGGTTTATTCTCACTCACTATGTTTGTTCGATATCTAAGTAATCTAAGTTAAATTCTTAATAAAAGTCATATTAAGAATTCTAAAATGTCTCATCATTTCGAGAATCCCACACCTCTAACTTACGCTGAAACCCTACGATATGGTCATCGAAGGACGGCCATGTCGCAATGGTCTCACTGTATAAATTAAAAATAAGTGCGAATCAAAGATAGAAAAAAAGAAAATATCAGAACCCCGTACAGCATATGTCCAAACCCGTTGTGGCCTGCTTTCGGTAGCCCGTATGGAGGACGTCCAAACAAATTAAGGTATCCGACTACTTGTTGAAAAAATGGAGATACGGAGATTTTTTTGTGATTTTTAGATTTATTTAGTATATTTTAAGGAAAAAATCCTAAAATTGAAAACAGAAAAAAATTTATTATTATTAAAATGGGAAAAAACGTGAAAATGTACAAAAAATTACATAAACGGGGCCCACTCTGTACAAAAATTTTATGAACAAATTCTCAATTTTTCAATTTTGATGTGTTACTTTGTTAGTCATGTTTGAATTTGACCTTCAGGATATAAGAGATATTTTAATTCTTACAAAAACTAGAGCCTTTTATATTAGTGATTATATGAAATTGCTTAAAAAAAACAGTGATTATATTCACATAAAGGATTGTAAATTTTGAAATAAAACAATGATTGATAAATCTGAAGGTTAAAACAGTTGTACTTTTATACAGAACATACACAAAAAAATTCAGCAAATTATTTTAAAAACTTTTTGATCAATCGCTGTCCCCATTTGAACTTTTCGAAAAAAAACCCATTTCAAGTAAAACGCATTTTAAAGTTTGACATCTTATGTAAAGTTATCGTTTCTGCTTTTACTAAATCAGTTGTAGTTTTTGTTCTAGTGAATGGAGAAAAATAAACTTGGTATTATTATAAAGCTAATAAGATGGCCTTTAAAATAAAATCATCAAAAAATTTGACAATTTTTAAAAAAATCATGATTTTAGGGTAGTCGGATACCTTAAGGGAGGTCATGGTAGTTGAGAAGGCAAAACCACAATTTACAAAATTCCATATAAAAACAGATGGATATAAATATTTTCATATAGATCTGTATAGATTTCGTATATTTCCGTAAAGATATTTTCCTGAACTTACGTTTCGTATCAAATTACATTTCAGACTAGAAAAAGAATAGACCACATACATATATCGACGGGAAAATTTCAGAGTGTCATTTACTTCACGAATGGTAGAATACAGTATATCACCGTCTGTCTGGCTGCGACTTATCTAATTTTTTTGTTTTATAACTTTCTATATTTATGATCATCTGCAATATTCAGAATCTGAACCAAAATAGATTCCTAAATATCCGTTTCATTTCACGGATCACTGAGGACCCATACGAAGAAAGTAATACCAATCAAAAGTCCAATTTCATGCAACCTTACTCTTATATCAATCGTACAGATTTAAGTTACTTTTAAGCATGTTGATAACATGCTGTTATCGAGATTGCTTGGAACAGCAGCGGATCACCAGAAATATATTTTGATAAATAATGCGTCTCAATTAACATAGAGGATTAAGGCCATGGAAAAAAAGTTAAATCCCGCTGTGACGTTTGAGATAAATAACGGTAGAGTGGACATTGATTGATTTAAATATTTAGTTTACTTACGTCACAGCTATTATGTACAGATTATACATTGAAGTTATGAAATTTATTAAAAGATTATTAAAGTTCAAAACAGTGGTTTGTGAGAGGAGGGTTCCCTTTCGGCGACCGCTCACTTGAAGGTTCAAAACATCTCTCTGGTTCTCTCTCTGCTCATGGATCAGGGGCCGGCACCCTTTTTAGTATCCCGTTACATCCTACTGGTCGGCGGGGAAAAAATCCCTCGGGGTCAGGAGGCTACGAGGGTGGTCCAAGGTGGACCACGCAATAACTTTCGACATGCAGGTGAAGGATGCACGTGTGATGAATATTTCCACAAAGAGGCCGACTCGCAGCTGGGAGACGAAAACGTTACACCACCTTATACTAATAAGCACTTTAATTTTGCTAAAAATTTTAATTTTCTTTTCTATTTTTAGTATTAATGCATTAACTTTAAAAATAACATAAGTTCTTAAGTAAATGCATTTAACTGGATAAATTTTAGCTGATTTTTTTTAGTTTTATTACAGACGTTTAAGTACAAAATCCAATGCTTACGTATTATACCTTCAACCAATTTCGCCAATCCAGAAAACATTGCCAAATTCTGCCTTCATTATTATTATTTCTGAGCTTGCATTAAAATGGTTTTCCACTATTGGCTGCACATCGTATCCTTTATCGACGTCTTTTGATTTGACTAAATTGGTCTTTTTATTTCCAATGGCCAGGGTTACAGAAGACCACTACAGCACAAGGGGTGTAGGAACAAAAATAAAAACATACAAAATAAACATAGTGAGGATAAAAATAATATAAAAATGCGAGAAAAGTCTATGAACCCAATAAGTTCCTAGTTTGCCAGTAAAGGTCACATAAAGAGAAGCCCTTTAGGGCTGGTCAGCATCCATGTCCTCCCGAAAATCGCAGAGCCTGCAGAAAGGAGCCTATGCTACATGAATTCTATGTAGATGTTACAGGAGACAGTCGTGTCCAGGGGTCAGACGAAACTGGTAGACGGTATAATATGCAAGTACATAAAACCCTTAATTGATTGGTTAATGGACTTAAATTTCGTTCTGTTTTTCTTGTTTGCTTATTAACACTTGACATTTATTGATTGATTAAATCTGATATGGTTGTTACACATCTCTAACACCAAATGAGGGCAACATTTGAGCTAACATAAGAAAAAATGTATAAATAAGCATCGGATAACCTTTTTCGCATTCATTTTCAAGTTTGGTCTTAAAATTTCATACAATCAAATACAATATATGTACAATATATTGACCTAAATCCTCTGCCCCCCCCCATCCGGCATATTTGTTAGTGACACTAACTGCTCTGCCGTGGGGTCTGAGTTTGAATCCCGAAGAAAGGGTGAATGTTTGTAAATGTACAGGGTTTGTACACATGAGAGAACTCTAAATATTCGATGAGCCGTAAGTCCTCTTGAGAGGTTGGTGTAAGGAGAAGTGAGATTGAAGCCCCTGATCACCCCTCAGAGTGATCTAACTTAACACAAAGCCAATCGTGCTGCCACTTGTATGGTGCTCAAAGCTACTGCTAATGACAAGCGAACATCAAGCTCTTAGCTGAGATGAATTTCGAGTGCCTCGAGGTGATACCGTCAGACAAGTGGTGTTAGTAAAAAGAGAAAAAAAGGAAACAAAGCAATGCAGTGCAATACTTATTACAATATTTATGAAATATCTCGAAAAGTTTAAAGGAATCATCCTTTATAAACATAGTGGAACCGAGAAAAATCGTACTGTCACCTGTATGGTGCTCAAAGCTGCGGATAAAGAAAGACGTAAAAACTCGCCCCTTGACATGATTAATTTTGTGGGCCTCGATCTGACATCACTCGATGAGATGGCATTAGGAACAACAAATCAGTATCATCATTTCGTTTAAGTTTTCTTTATTCTTAGCTCACGAATCATACGGATAATATTTTAAAAATATTAGGATAAACAATGACTATTATATTAATTTTGAAGACATTTTTTACGTACTTGGAGGAATAAAAGTGTAATACTTGTGTTTAACTCTTAATCTACCTCATTACGATTTACTGCAGTTTTTTTTCATGCAATATTTTTTATTTGAATCACTACATTGAAAATTAAGGGGTATACATAAAAAAATACTCAACTTTGTGGGAAATTTAATCCGTTAGAGCTAATTGATTAATTACAGATATTCAGCTGTAAAACTAATTATATACACTGTTCACTTAAAATAAATAGTCAAATCGTTTTCTAAGGTCTTCATTAACATACAAAAAAAAAAAAAAAAAAAAAAAAAAAAAAGACACTTGCTTTTTGACATTAACTACTTTTTTTCGGAACAAAAATGACAATTTTCGCAATCCACTGAAAACGCAGCTTCTGCTATAAAACTGTTCACCTTCTGCTATAAAACTGTTCACCTTCCCCACTAAAATGGGGCTGTGGTAGCGTAGTGGTCAAGGTATCAGATCGTGGCTGGCTTGTCACGAGTTCGAGCCCAGTACCATTGAAGACCCACCGTGTAGGGGAGCAATACACGCTAAATCCGTCTAGAGCTCAAACGTCCTCCCGTTGGTGTGGTAGTTAGGAGACGGGGGTTCCAACTCAGGAGTCATCCTTGTCACTTGACCATGGTTCAAAATGCTAATCATAGAACCCGTACTGCCATATATCTTGGAAGAGTGGATTTAAAAGAATATTCCTGCAAAGTATCGTCAGAGTATTAGTAAAAATGGTTATTCTACGCAATTTTTTAAAGTGAGTGCGGTAGATAAAGGGTTAAATTGAATAATTTGTGTTACCTAATGAAGAAAACACTTAATATTTAAAAGATAACATTAAGGTTGTATTCTAGTCTAGATGCATGAATTTTAGGTATTTTATCACAGGTGCAATAAAAAAAAACCAAGAGGTTTTTTTACCAGATATTTATTTATGTTTAAAAAGAAATCGAGTCAAAAA
>BMAV01009504.1:58209-83658 GCA_019973955.1 Trichonephila inaurata madagascariensis
AAAATACTGCTATCGTCCAAACTAAGAATAAATATTTTTTTTTTGGCAAATAGCGGTTGTTTGAAATAAAAAAAACATTTTTTTAAAACAATTTTTTTTAAATTTCAGAATTTTTTTAAGAATAGTAAATATTTAAATTTTAGTAAAGTTTTAGTTATTGGGATGGAGTAATGTGTAGAAAAGGCTCACATCAAATTTCAGTTAAGTTGGATCAGTAGAACTTGAGATATCATGACTAGAGATGAAAACAATATTTTCGAGAAAAACACATTTAAAGTTTCGGGTCAAGTTACTTGTAAACTAAGCCCTATACAATGGTATTTTATGCTTACATTTTTTCAACCTGCGATTCCTGTACCATACATTTGTGTGGCCTTCCTCTACTTCAAAAAGCGCATTTTCGAAAGTTCTTCCTTCCAAACGAGCAGTTCAGTCCTCCTTTGAAGCGTCAGAAGCTCGTATTTTTGAGCACTCAATCCGGTTATTGTCACTTTAAACAGCGAATGTGGGAGCTTCTGGACCGATTTTTATTCCCATAAGGGTCAACTTTTTTAAAATGGGAATAAAACCTTCATTAAAAATGCAAACTGCTATGAGTAGTAATTTCAATTATGTGTCCCGCGATCGAGTCTGTTTATACAATGCCCTTTTCCACTTAAGAGCAAAATTTATGTGCCTAGGGCTCAAAAAAGAGGAAACATTCTTTTAAAAAATTTCCTCTAGAACCATTTGATTGAATATTTAAGTCGCATTGTTCAGCTACTCGAGGGCTTATGGTGATGAACCTCGTAATTTTGAACCATGGTCAAGTGATGAGGACGACACCTCAGGTGGCAACTCCCTCTCATAACTACCACACCAAGGGGAGGACGTTTGAGCTCTCGACAGATTAAACGTGCATCGCTCCCCTACATGGCGGGTCTTCAGTGGTACTAGGCTCGAACTCATGACACGCCGCTCACGAGTCCCTTACTTTGATCACTAGGCTACCGCAGCCATACTCCAGAACCAAAACTGGCAAAAAAAGAACTGAAAAAGTGGGGGGAGGTGAGAAAAGGAGGTGCCTAGGGCACCGGGAAAGTTAAAAACGTCCATGAGTTTATGTGCCACGTTACTAAAATACCTATATCTCCGAAAATAATTATAATTTTGAAAACTTCTCTTATAAGTACATATTGTTAAACATTTAAGCTTTAAAAATCGAAAAAAAGAAAAAAAATCGATTTTTTCAAATTTCTAGATTTGAATATCCCTTTAAATCAAAGCTTCAGTAGTTATATAAAGTACTAAGCGGAATTCTTATTTCAAAAGCACAGAAGTAATGTATATCTTAAAATTTGTGTTTGTGCTGAGTTACTTGAGGATCGAAAAGGAATGCAAAGTCAAACATTTCGAAGAAGCATCCCTTCTATGATCTCTTCTTCAAATGCAGATATTGCATTTCCTCCCCTTCAATTTACGAAAAACAACGAGGGATGTTTTTTCGTACATGAGGAGGGAGGTAAAGGTTAGTTATGTTTTCTTTTTTTCCTCAGAAGTTCTTATTCGTGTGTATGCTATTGGATTTATTTAAAAGCAGAAAAAGAGGAAGCTACCTTCGTTGAATTGTACAAGTTGGGAGAATTGAAGTTTCAAGTCTCATTTGAAGATTTTCGTTTTTTTCCCCTGAGCTTTATTTTTTCCTCGATAGGTAACCAGTATTTTTACATACATAATAAAAGCACTGGAAAAATATTACTTAAAGGTGTAGGGTCTATTTAAAATTCAAAAAATTGAGAAGAGAAGAGGGAAAAAATACTTTCACCAGAGCTTCAATGTAAGTACAATAAATTATGTTTAGGTTCTCAAAATTTAATATACTTTTACCTTTTTGATGTGGCTTCATTCTTAATTTCAAACTAAAAGTATTTTTTTCATGGAATATTTGATTAGAAATCTAGCAAATGGATTTGAATTATTAAAAATATGCTGTCAATTGAAATTGAAAATGCATACATAAGACGAAAATGCATTTAATACGAAATCTTCCAAGTAAGGAAAATTATAATGCTGCATAACTTTTTCACGGTTTTTTTTGGAAGATAACCCTGACATGAAACTTCAAATGCCACCTACCAATAACTTATCTCAAAGATCTTAGTAACGAATTAACACACAGACGCGCACACACATTAACATACATATCCTATTTCATTTTGGTTTCTCTATTTTTATCTAGATGCTGTCTTCAATTACCTAGTTTATATAAATATACATACCCTTTTTTATACCTATATATATATATATATATATATATACACATACATAGTAATATAAAATAAAAGTGAATAAGTACTAGAACCTACAGTGCTATAGTAGGAAGAAATTGGAATTCACCAGACACAACAAATGTAGATACAAAAAAATCTTTGGACTAAACTGGAGACCTATTATGATTTCTAAAGCTGTCGCTGAATTAGGGTTAGCAATGCTTTATGGATCCAACCTTCCTCGTACAGCAGAAATTTTCCGCATAATAGGGGGAAAAACAACCCCCCCAAGTTGAAAAGTTAAGCCTAATACAACATGTGGAAGAAAAAAAACCTGATAATATATATATATATACCTACATATATATATATATATACATACATACCTACATATATATATAGGCCAATTCTCTACAGACAAGAGATAACATCCAAACAATAACATTCGACAAACACATAGACAGCAGGAAAATCACACAATGAAGGACAAAAGAGTAATCGAGATCATAAATATAAAATGGATGCTGCAGTGTTATTAACATTACTGACTTAGGACAGCTATTATATAAAAAGTAATTTATATAAAAGTGGGGTTGAACATGTTTTTTGGCCATATATATACACATATATATACATACATACCTACACACACACATATATATATATGGGGAGGAGGAAGGGAAAGAATACCAGACATATTCAAAATCAACTTATTTATTGATCAAACAATTTACCAACTTAATTTAAATAATTTCGGGAAGAGAATGTCTCAATGTAAGCAATTTTCGTGGATTAACAATGAGATGCACGAATTATAAGAAGACTACAAATATCGACCCTTTTATTTTATAGGTTCAATTCAATTATCCCAATTAACTTAACATTAATTTAACTTTAGTGACCAATCGTCACTTTAAAATCATTCGACTATTTAATATTTGAAATATTCTCTAAATTGGAGTGATACCTGATCAGTAGCAATCTCACCTGACTTCTGGCTTTCTCTCTCTCCTGGCATTGATCCTCTCTTGACCCGTTTATACGACGATCCTATTATACCGGTTATTTTTGCACCCGTTTTAGAGCTGAGTAAATGGAAGGAAATCGAGTTCGTTTTCAAATTTTCCCATGGTACATTGCAACAGACTCATTGATTCAAAGATGGCTGATGTTTTTGATTGTGCAGGTTGGTCCACTGAAGAAATGAAAGTTTAAACATCTGGGGAAATCAAGAAATACAACAAAAATTTGATGGAACTGTTCGGGATTCCGAAGTGTATAAAAAAAAAATTGTGACGAATTTTAAAAAACTGGATATTTTCGGACGGTTCCACTAATTCGTAGCAAAATAAAAGTTTTGAAACGAGATCTTTTAGATGGTAATTTAATATAAGAGTGCTACGTGCCAAGTTGCTGTTTATATTCGCCAAGATGAGCGATAACATTAAAATATGGTTACCTTGACATTTCTTTCGTTTGGTGATGTGGTTGCCACATGGAAGACGCTTATTACAGTTAAATTTTATTGGTTCCTTTTTTTTTGGGAGCAACACCATTGTATAATCACGTGGATTTCAACCAACCACCAGATTTTCATGTAAAGGGGCTGAAAAAATACGGCAAAAAGCTGCCTTTTCTCCCCAACCCCGATTCGCCGGCAATTAGTGGGTTGGCATGTTAATAGGGTCAAAGATAGTATTACAGTTTTTGTTGTTGTTATTGTTAAGTTATTGTTTTGGGAAAAAGTTTAATTTCGGAAATATTCATTGATTCATTTCAAATAGATTAAAATAGATCATTGAGAGAGAGAGAGAATAAAATCATGATATGAAACGTTGACCGAAAATTTATCTCTGTTTTATGAAAGAAGGCTCGTTAAACCAATAGTAATTAAGAGGGTGTCTATCGTATAAATATATTGTTTGAAATAAGTTATCTCAGCTTAAAATTCAACTTCAACTTCCTTCAGGTTTCAAAGATATGATTTCTTGGAGTTTCAAATGAACTTCGTAATCCCCCAAATGAGTTCCAATGCGCTAAAATATAGAGCTGAAATACTGATTACAGCATTTCGTTGGACATGCCATTAGGGTTGTTCATTTAATCTAGGGAAACGGTGTAATATGTCATCGTGCATAATTGAATTCGGAATCTTTTCAAAACGCTATTTCGCACTATATTATCCCTCTTTCATTAAAATAAGAGCTTTTCCTCTGTAATTAGTTAGTTATTCATTTGAACCAAGTCGGAGAGGGAATAATATGTGTACTAAATGCCTGTTTGAATATATACTTTATAATCCAAATTCTCGTCATGGGCATAATAGATTACGATGCATGGATTAAGTACGACGAAGGTTTGTATTGATGATTAAATTAACTAAGTTATGTTTAAGTTAGTTTATTATGTATAATTAGCTTATATCTAGATTTCTTCTGAAATGTTCTACATTTTTAGAATATATAGATAGTTCTTATTTCTTAAATCTGAAATAAAATACTCGCATAAATTCAAAGTAAATTCTCAGCGCTAGTAATATTTATTTTCTAATGTAAAACTTCTGCATTTCTACAGAGTATTTGGCTTGGGTTTTGGAGGAAGAAAATTTAATTAGTTCTAGTAGTTATTGGTGATGCCATCATACTTGTTTGTATGCATAGGAATTTACAGGAATAAAGAAAATGGAAATCTTTGTATTCGTATAATGATAAAATTCTGAGAAACTGAAAGAGTAACTTCTCGTTTGTTTATTTTTTCGAAAAGTCCTTTTAATTAGTTTAATCCATTGAAAACGGTATAAGGAATTTATACAGAAATTTTGGAAAATATTATTTAATTTAAATAACAATTCCAGTATTATACATTTTCGAAAGATAAGAAATTTGAAAGATTTAGGAAAAGGATTTGCCTTTAAATATATAAGTCAGCAAAAATTAAAAAGGAAAAAAGAAAAGAGCTTTTTAAGGTATACGACTACGTTTGGAACCGTGATTTTAAAAAGGTGCATAAATGGATAATTTTCATGATATTTAGTGTCACTTAGATTAGAATACACGTATAAAATTGTTTTAAGGACATTTTGACAAAAAAATTATTTAAATACAATGTTTCGACAAAAAATTAACTTTGAATAACCTTTTCTCAAAATGTTCAACTTTGTGAAAAATGCTTCTATTATAATAATATTTTGCCTTTATATAGCTTAGATCTCTATACAGATGCTCAACTATGATTTTTGAAACATTCACATTCTTTTCAGAGTTACAACCCATTGAAATAATTATCGGCGTTTTTTTCTTAAAATTTCTCCCCTCTGTTGTCGTAAAACATGGATATACCCACTTCTAAGTTATATATTTCAAAAATTCTAGTTGAGCCTCTGTACAGAGGTCTGAGCTATATACAGGCAAAATATTATTATAATAGAAGCATTTTTCACAAAAAGAGAATATTTTGAAAATGGGTCATTCTATGTTCATTATTTTTGTCAAAATATTGTACTTAAATATTTTTTTATTGTAATAAAAAATATTTTATAATTTATTATATTTTATATACATTTTCTAATCTAAGTGAAACTAAATATCATAAATATTATCCATTTATACGCTTTTGCAAAATCACGGTTCCGAACGTAGTCGGATACCTTAATGTGGTTTTTCAGTTTGTAGATTTTTTACCGAGTCCTCTACATTTGGATTAGTTCTCGAAGATGCTAACAAAATCGGGTTGTGCATCAGTTTCCCTCTTTTTCTCCAAAATCGAAATAAGAAAGCAAAAATGTGTTCACGAAAGAAGGTATATCGATAAGAAAAGATAAATCTCAAAGCCTATCTTCGTTCTTGAGAAGCAAGTACTTACTCCTTCATTTTGTTTTCTTCCAAATATTTTAAAACATGTTCCCTCGAATTCCAGAATCTCACGAATGCACTTCCTTTGGAAAACCGAAGCACACAACAACATTGTTGTCTACTTTATAATTTTCTACTGTAATTTAATTAAATGTATTTAAAAGAAATTTAAATGCTTTGTCTTGTCTAAGACAACCAACTTCCAATAAAATAGTAAAAAAATTAGTATTTATTATTATTCTTTTTAATGTTTTAATAAGTCTTTGCGTGCCACCCTTACAACTCAGCCGTGCCGCGGGCTGGCCACCTCTGCTTTAGAGTATGGTCTTTCAAATGTTATATGAATAAACTTCTAACTCTTGATGCTAAAACGTATAAAGAATCTTCAAAACAAATTCTGAATTTGCCCATATTTGACTAATAGTTTAGGTAATGCGGGCACAATATAAATGAAACTATGGGCACAAAGATAAGTGAAACTGTACTCTACATTTAATTTTCCAAACAGAAATGCATTTTTATACAAATTACATGCTTGGAAAATGATAAGAAGTAAAATTAAACCTTTGATTATGAACGAATTGTATCACAAAAAAATGTCTGTTTTTATCAATAAATTAGAAATAATTAAATGGTGAAATTCAGATAAACTATTAAATTAGCACAAATTATTACAAACTTAAAGCAAAACAACATTTAATGAGGACTTGTCCTTATACCATATGCCACATTCATTATAATAGAAAATCACCCTCTAACTCGACACATTTCTCATGAAACCAGAATAAAGAAGAGTCACAATATTGTACCCATTCCATTAATTTTCACCATAATATATTAAGCATGCCAAACAGGACAGATAGATGATATATTGTGTTTTCTGGCACTTGCTGTTGCTCTGAGTTTTGCCACGACACTTTATCTACGACCTCCGTTGGCAACTTTCTTCTTCCTAGAAGTCAGACCTTCTGCACATGGCAGATCTTTTGCAACGTATTTGCTTCTTCCACGGTTTCTCCAGGTTGCTTTCAGTGTTGGAATTGAACTTAACAATAGACATTAGATGAGACATTTGCTTCTGTAACTTGTCCAAAGCTATGATAAAGAAGAGGTTTGCAAAAGGAAGAAGAGTTTAGTAGAATGAGAGGATGGTCTGTGAGTAGGGTTGGAAAGCATTATTTCAGCAAATTTCAAAGCTGCTCATATTACGCTTAACCTTATTGCCCGTATTTGCTCTAATTACACAGTTCAACAGTTAGCATTACTGATGTCGCATTACTGCTGTAACGAACTTTAGACCCGTTCTGAAACTCTTGGTGGCACTGCGAACTGTTCCGATGTACTGCCCCTGCGCGAGTGCCACGCCAGATTAATCGGTGATTATCTCTCGTCAAGAAAGGTTGTTCAACTCCGCCAGCGAGCTTAATGTAGATATTTGGATTCCTGTGATTGTCTCACAACGAAAGAATGCAGTAAGCTCCACCAGTGAACTTTGTGAGGTGATGATTCAGTGTTTGTCTCTCAAAGAGAGATCTGTGAGCTCCACCAAGAGGAGCTTTGCGTGAAAGTTTTTGTATCTGCCGGAAGAAAAAATTTTGAATGCCACACTGGCCAATAATTTGCTTTATTTCTCTACAATTGTCAACAAGCACTTGATATTTACGATTTTTTACATAAAATATGTACAAAGTGTATATAATTTTCTGTTGTGTGATCGTGATCCAATTAAAAATTCAAAAAAATCATTCAAGAGTCATCAAATGATAACGATATGGCATATATATATTATAGGAGAAAGAATGAAACCCCCTACTTACACCAATGAATACTACACTCATATAAGATTGCAGTTATTTACAGGTTTCGTGTAAAATTAATCAATTTTGCGCGTGTGTGTTAAATCTTAAGTTAGATAACTCAAATGTAACAACAACCTTAATTTGAGGGATCAGGTAGCTGTACTTACATTAGAAATGGTCTGATTACACTTCTGAACCTCAGAACAACACAAACAAAACACAGCCACCACGATGCTTGAGCATTGCTAACACGCCGCAGCGGGAATACACCAACTCAAAACCGTTAAGTGTATTATGAATATTTGTTAAAATGTGTCCATATTCCCAAAGTACCCCTATTACCTTATCGCGTTTAATTTTGTTATATATATTTCTTATTTGATTTTAATTTATATCACACTATACAACGACAGGACAGATATTAGCGATGAACCTCATTATTTTCAAATACAGACAGGTGGCGAGGACGATATCTGAGTATACCTCCCTCTCCAAACTTCCACATCACGTCATGGAAGAACTTGGAGCATCAGAAGATTTAACGTACATCAGCCCCTCCCAATCAATGTATCCCAAAATGTAACAGCTAAATTTTCAAATGCCCCTTTCAGAATCTATTGACTTGAATAAGATAAAACTGAAATGGGGTATATTTTAGAAATGTGAAAAAATACGCGATAAAAAGGTTTATTAGAATGAAGAAAAACGAATTAAAACTAACAAAGAAACTCAACTTACTTTTCTTACAATCTTTAAAATAATAAAAAAAAAAGAATGTGAGATTATTTTCAGAATGTTTTCAATATTATCTTCAGCCATAAAATACCAATTTCAAAGATTCGAATAAAACCTCTAGAACAGAAACATAAGAATATAACGTTTTTATTTTCTGAAAAAAACCGTCTTCAGTTGGGAAAGAATCCGGCATATACCTTTATTCATTCATATTAAAAACACGAATTTTTCTTCTCTTTCGTTACAAGGGAAAAAACGAAAAAGCGATGGAAATATATATTTCTTCGGGAAAGAACTATTTGCTCTTGAACTGAAGCAATTTGAGATATTCTTTGTTATTATCTATTTCTCCACATACATATATTACAGTGACTTGCTCTTTCAATTTTATAAATTTCTTGTTCTAAAGGTATTCGATCCATGCACTGAATAGAATTTGTAAGTGTAAAGGATATAGAAACAGGTGAGAAAAGGAAATGGTCTTAAGGAAATATAAATTCTTAAATTTAATTCATCATTTGAAAAAAAAAAGATTACTTATGAAGAAATAACTTCTAAAAATCTTAGAAACTTAAGAAGAATTATTTCGAAAAATTTTCACATTTCAAAGTACAATGAATATATTGAAAAAATACTTAAAATGAACGAATCGACTGCCAGGTAAATTTAGAGCGCCTTGCCCTATGTGCTAAGGTTTTATTTTAAAGATAACATGAAATTCTACAAAACATAATAATATTAAGTTATTGATATAATATTGTAATAGCGTTTACAGTAATTTTTATTAATAAAAAACACTACAAGATAACTCGTAGCCTAGCGTCACTGAATAAGATCCCTGTGCTCAGTGCCTTTACGAGTTATCTCGTGTAATGTTTTTTTTCAATACAAATCTTCACATACAAAAATTTTCTCCACGTTTTGTTATAAAGTCAAACAAAACGTGGAGAAAATTTTTCACCTTAGTTTTCACCATTAGTTCGTCACCTAATTTCATCTGGCGACAGTCAGATGTGTACTATTACGTGAGATTTTCATGCAAGTGTGTAATGATCCTCACTGGGAAAAACCTATAAGGCAGTACTTCTCAAACTTTCAATATACGTGACCCACTATTCAATCATCCTTTTCAGCGCGCCCCCTCCATACAATAACAATGTATTGAATTCAATAATACTATACTTTGACACTAAAGCTCCAATACGACCTTAATCTCTTATGTGCCACCAACGTATATAAACGTCTCGCTCAGTCAAAGTATTAATTTTCTGGATGTATATATACGTCTTTCCGAAGTACGATCTTTTCTGTGCTATCCATAAAACTATTCCGAAGGCTTTGGAATGCAATAAAAGGACCTTGACAGTGTTTGCGAAGGATTTACTTATTTCAGAGGGTTTGCTTATTTATTCCCTTTCTCCTCCCCCTACCCCTAAAAAAACATCAAAATATGCTTGCCTACAGGGAAAACGGTGGCATTTGGGAGCGAATTGCATTAATTTTATTCGGCAGTTAAGAAATTAATTCTAAATAGTATGAATTATCAAGATAAGTGTTAATACAAACCCATGAGGTCACTGATAATTATCCAACTTGTTCTTAACTTAGTATTGTTAAATTAATAATAAAATACATTGTACAATACTGATACATTTATAAGTGTATTATATCAGTGTAATTGTATATTTTATATTTAATTATATTAGAAAGAGTATTTTGTTTGTTTACTTTCAGTAAATTAATTTTTTAAATAACCTTTTGTTTTTGAATTTTCAATATGCTCGCTCCCCCCTCGTATAGCTATCACGCCCCCCAAGGTGGGTGCACCCACAGTTAGAGAAACGCTGCTATAAGGCGATGGTAATTATAAAGAGTTATAAGGAAATAAAGATGGACTGATAAGTAATAATTAGCAGACCTCAGGAAAACCATCCATTGGTACAAAAAATAACATTCTACCTTGCTTCGAAATCTTCCTGCAGAGTGCATACGTGTTCCATAACAAAAGAAACTGAGAATGAAAGAATAAAAAGATTAGGTTGCGTCAACTTAATGAATCAGTTATTATGCATTTAATTGATGGTGACGACAGCGATGCAGGAGAAAGCAGCAACTATAATACAAATACAAATATTTCTGATTTTCATTACTTAGATCATCTTCCACAAAAAAGGATGCCTATAAAACCATTTCGAATGTGTACAAAGCAAAAAAAAAAAAAAAAAAAAAAAAAAAAAACGTAAGGAGACTAGGTATTTTTGTTCAGTGTGTCCCAACAACCCAGCACTTTGAGTTGATCCTTGATTTAAACCCTTGCTTTCAAGCACAACAGGAATAAAAAAAATACTTTTTGGAATACATTCATCCATATATAAATATTATGTTTTTATCTCTATTCGTCTAAGTTATAATTTTAATAATAAAAATTGATAATTAATATGTTTCTTGCCCTATATATGTTTTAAATTATTCCTTTCTAATATATATATATATATATGTGTGTATGTATATATGTAATAATTCCAATAATTTAATCGGTAACAGCTCTTGAATTATTTAATGTCCAGTCCTTCAGGACAACCGTGTAATTGATTTAATTGGCTACCCGCCTACCGGGGATTGTTGAAACTACATCCATCCACCTCCTAAATCATGTGATGTCCCGCTGAATATAAATAGCAAGACTCTAGAAAACCCGCCCTCTGGCTCTCTGCTGTAAACATGTAACCAGCCAGCTGCCGCGCGTTGTGTGTTCGTTTGTTGTTCTTTGTTCTGTATTTGTGCCATTATGTTTGCTTCTTGTGATGTGGAAACGTCTAAATGTTGAATAAAATGGATAAACTTTCCAATATTGCCTCTTCGATAATACATTAATCGTTCACTCGCCACGTAATACAGTATCATTCACTCACCACCCGCCACGCCCTACCTTTCGTTTGTATTAACATCAACTACTCGCTACGTCTTAAAAGTATATTTTTAACATACTATAAGTTTCATATATATATATATGTCAGGCCCCAGGCCTGCTGGTAAAATGAGGAGGGCATCATCTCTAAAATACTTCTTTATTTTGCTTCATTCACATAAAATCCAACATGACTGCCCTTTGGCGCGCAACCAAGTAGAACAATAATCAACACTTCGGCGAGGAGTCACCAGCTACGCCTTTTCGGGTATACGTTCTCCCTCGTCAGATTTTTCGATGGACGTCTTGGGGATATGGATCAAAGCTGATTCTCTTTCCCCTATCTGAGATGTATGGTGCATGAATTGTGGATGGTTCTGAGTGTAAAACGAAGTTTTTCCTGGAAGAAAATGGGTGGAGGCAATCTGATTGGATGGCTAGGAAAGGTATAGGAATGACGTCAGCGTCATGGGTGGATTCTCTTGATGGTTTCGGCGGGAAAAAGTCCAGAAGAGTTGTGGCTGGAACTGACAAGTAGAGAGGATGCAATGCTATTGGATGACGGTTGCAAGTGAGAAAGCTTTCTATTGGCTGTCCTGAAGTCGGGGAGAGTTTACTGAGAATGATAAAAGGGGCTTCCCTGGTGGGTGCAGCAGTAAAGTTTAAGAATATATATAATTCCTAACTTCAATGGAGATACGTAATCAATCTAAAATTGCAGCACACACCACGAGATATTTCGTAGTTGGTAGCTAATAAGTTAAATTGATAATAAGGAGAATATGTAGCATATCTACTTACCCACAAATAAACCCATTGCCATAGAAACGGATTCCTTCATGATTATTAAAGATGATATCTGATTCGTTCAAGAAACAAAACGTCTTTAAATAAACTTTGATAATCAAAACAGCAACAGAAAAACATACACAGCACTTTTTTTTTTATCAAAAATATTGTTGTATTACGCATTGTAAAATCTTTTTTTTTTACCACCAGTTATTATTTTCGAACCATGTCTTTCAACGCATGTAAATTTCCTTATCATCAAACGAGACATGCAAATAGCTGCTTGTTTTATTGATTGACCACCAAATTGTTGAGGCTCCCTTATCTATTCTAATTATAGGGTGGTTCTGTTATGCAAATCAGGATCAATGTTGTTGAAAGATCTTTGTGATGGATCGCTTTGTGAAACCAGCCGAAAGGCAACAATCGAAACTGAATTGAATCATCAGATTAACAAAGGCTATGTTGAATTCGAATTTCTGGTTTGGTATGCGATTTCTAAAGAGAAATTGGCCTGTTAGACGATAAGGTCTTGTATACAAACAACACAAATATATTAATCAATATACGATATTGATGGAAAAGGCATTAATAATTTTTTATTTAAATTTAGCGCCTAGATGAACAACTGGATTTGTTCTTGTTTTATAATTTGGGTTCTTTATTGATTAAGGTATCCGACTACGTTCGGAACCGTGATTTTGCAAAAGCGTGTAAATGGATAATATTTATATTTAGTGTCACTTAGATTAGAATACATGTATAAAATTGTTTTAAGGACATCATGACAAAAAAAATTATTTAAATACAATATTTTGGCAAACAATTAACTTAGAATAACCTTTTTTCCAAATGTTCTCCTTTTGTAAAAAAATACTTCTATTGTATTAATATTTTGCCTGTATATAGCTCAGACCTCTGTACAGAGGCTCAACTATGATTTTTGAAAAATTCAAATTATTTTCAGAGTTACAACCATTTTTAATAATTATCGGCGTATTTTCTTAAAATTTCCCCTTCTGTTTTTATAAAACATGGATAAACCGACTTCCAAGTTATGCGTTTCAAAAATTCTAGTTGAGTCTCTGTACAGAGGTCTGAGCTATATACAGGCAAAATATTAATATATAATAGAAGCATTTTTTACAAAAGGAGAACATTCGGAAAAAAGGTTATTCTAAGTTAATTTTTTGCCAAAATATTGTAATTAAATAATTTTTTCCGTCATAATGTCCTTTAAATAATTTTATACATGTATTCTAATCTTATTGACACTAAATATCATAAATATTATCCATTTACATGCTTTTGCAAAATCACGGTTCCGAACGTAGTCGGATACCTTAATTTTGTCTCTTAATATATAAATAAAATGTGCAATTTTACAGCTTTGTTCCATATACTTTTAAAGATACCATTGGTGATTTTTAAAGAAAAAAAAATTACAGAAATAATTTTTAATTGTTGATAACTTTTGATTTCGTGTAAATTTGAAAGAATTTAAACCCTTTCACAACGACTGTCTGGATCAATGAATCTCTAACAGGATGCGTAGTGTCTTGTAAAGACAGGCAATTACCACTACTAAGGCTAAGTTTGAAAAAAAAACTCGTGTAAATTAAATTTGTTGTCCAGTTGTTTCAATTTTCGGTACATTATGAGATAAAAACTCAGGTAATTATCAGAAGTAAATTTATCCTTACACAACGATACTTAAAATATTCGTCAAAGTACTAGAAAAAAATCCAAGAGGAATGAATAACACATTAACATCTTAGAACAGGGGTGAGCAACTTATGGCACTCGTGGCACATGTGGCACTAGAAGCAATTCTCAGTGGCACTTTACATAGTTATGAGATCAAGTTAAATCTCTTTGTCCTCACTCCTAAGGATTATTTCTTACTATGAGAAATCCTCTGTTGATACAATCCTATGCTATTCTGAAATCGATAAAAAGATTGTGAGTCTCAATTCCATATTCTCTACATTGTTCAGAAGTTTGTTTCAAGTTGAAAATTTCCTCAATTGTAGATCTTATTTTCTTAAGTCCACAGTGATAGTTGCTTACCAAGTTATCAACAGACAGCAAAGGTCTATCAAAGAAAATAGTGGACAGAATTTTATAGGATTCCCAAAGAAGATTCCACAAATCAGTTTGTGATACCCCCCTACCTGGGTGTACCATCTCTTCATCTACGCGACCAAGATTTGTGGGAGGTAAAAATTGATCACCCAAGTTAGTTATAATAAATCTAATTTATTATTATCCAAATATATTGAACAAAGCAAGTCTTTCAATAGGAAGGAAATCAGGAGTGATATAACGTATCCCTAAATTCTATGTAAAGAAGCGCCTGGAATTCTAACCACTTATCTTTAAGCAAAGTTATCCTATGAATCTTAATCTTCCTTAATTTCCTTAACTCTCTAAAACCCGTTCTATAATTACGCTTCTAAGTTTAATGTCTTACCATCAGCTCACGGCGTTCAGCATCTCTGCTTCATTTCTCCTTCTCTCTCCCTACTTCGCGAATACTAAAGCTCTACTTTATATCTACTAACTGATCTGCATATCACGGTCTCTTCTTGAGAGGCTTGGCTGTGAAATAACTCAATGCTGGCCCCAAAGATTCCCCAAGAGGATTCGTATGAAAACGCGGTAAAGCCCCGTCACAAGTTAAGTTCCACAACTTTTAAAAACTCTTATGGAATATTGTCAAGTCCAAGAGATTTATTATTTTTCTGTTTTTTTTCTATAGCGTGAATCACTTTTGTCAACAAGAGGGGATCAATAGGGCCTCGATTAGAATGAAGATAAAAAACCCCTCTATTTAACGAATAATAAATCATGAGTTAACGAATTATTTAAACACCCGAAAAAAAAGGCAATTTTAGTTTCGATTAGAAACAATTGGATTTTTTAAAAAAAAATGACATATCCTTTTTGTCCAGAACGAAGAAGGCTTTTCTAGTTCGCAGCAAATTTAATCGCGAAAGGGTGCAATTCATTATTAGAATTTACAGGTGCAGATGAGACATGAGTGTAACCTATCACGTGAGTTTTGAATAGGACAGGAAATTCCTTTCTTATTTCATCCCACTCCACATTGCTGGGGATTTTTAAAAAGTTTTTGTCACTTGGTCTTTTTCTTGAGAGTATAAGTTTATTATACGTACTGATTTGCAGAAAATTTTGATTATTTGACAGAGCGAAGGAACAGCGATACTCATGCAGAAATTGATAAGGAAACTCCTATCAAATCTGTTATATTTTCTTATATTTCGAATTTAAAACATGCCTCCTGCAGCAGAATGCAAATGACGTAGTATTTTCTTCTAAGTTGAAAAGATATCTTTTGAATCAGGAATGAAAAAGATTGTTAAAAAAATCTATCCTTACTAATATTATAAACGTGAAAGTTTGTGGATGTTTGTTACTCTTTCATGCAAAATCAACAAAATGGATTTTAATGAAACTTTACAATAATATAGCCTATACATCAGAATAACACATAGTCTATAATTTATAAAGATATTGCGTGAAGTGTCCAAAATATAACGATAATTGTCAAGTAAGTAGAAAAAAATTCTGCCGTCTGCAAAAAAGTCCGCTGTAGCATATATCTATCTTTTATGTGTGAAACAAAACTTTGCATTTTGTTTTGCCTACGCCAGGCGCCAGGAACTGTGAAAGTTTGAACAGGCGGAATGTGAGGCTGATTACAATTTTAACATAAAATAAATACAACAAAAATTAATATTAACGTATTACACTTCCTGATATAAATTATTTATACTATTTCAAGCGTTCATTAGACAAAATTTGTAACAATGTGTTACTTTTTCTGAGCAGAGATCAGCTTAGGAAGGTGTTTTCAAAAATCGATAATCCAGAGAGTTACGGGAAGTTATAGATAAAAAAAATCCTTTTATTAGCTATTAGATCTACAGACTTAAAATTTAACAAACATGGTTTTTTTTTTATTCAGCTGAGATATGAAAAAAGTTTTTTTTTCTTTAATTTGCAATTCAAGTAAAATTAACTCATTAAAAACTTTTTTATCCTTCAATCTGTATTGTTTAATTTTTCAATTCACCCTTGCGAAGAGGTATTCAATATTTTAAAATTTTCAATTAATTGGTGTGTAGTAATTTTCTAATATTAATTTTAGTTGTTGAACAAAAAGTGTGTAATTTCTAACTATGGATATTTTTTTTGTGAGTAATTGCTTATTATATAACCCTGTGGCCGAGTGGTAGAGTATCGGGCTTCCACACCACAGGTCCGGGGTTCCATCGTCGGGCTGGGCAAAGTCCACTCATCCATTCATCCCTTCACTGAGTAGATAAAATACGAGTACCAAGCTTACTTGGGGACTAAACACTGGGGGTTTGCTTCAGACTGACCACCTGATCGGGACATCTGCTCATGCACCTCAGCGCGCAATTGTCACGTATACTGAGATGGGCACAGTAGGCCTTGGCCCTCATGGGCTGTTGCACCACTGAGTATAATTTAGTTGCTTATTGTAGAATTTTCAAATTTAATTGAAAAAATTTTGAATATTTTTGGCCCCGATATTACGAAAAACACCGAATTAACGAATAAAATGTTCGGTCTCTATGAATTCGTTAAATTAGGGTCCAAATGTACCTTCATTTTCATTATCCACTTTAAAATAAAAAAAAAAATCCTGTTAATAATGCCAATAACATATTTAGCAAAAATACAATGAATTTTTTGCTTAACACAGGGATTTGAATTTTTTAGAAAACTTTATGAACTTAAAGAGAGAGGAAGCCTATAACTCTTTACTCGTGGGAGCACAAAATTTCTCTTTGTCCAATGAAAACAAAGGAAAAAGAGTGGAAGTGGTAGTATACATTTCTGGAGAAAGGGGAAAAAAAGCACAATTCTTTTTTTACAATGAAGAATTCTGACGTGCACGTTGCTTAGCTTATTTTACGAAGAGGTAGGTAAAACTGACGTGCCCTTAAAAAATGCAACGAACTGAACTTGTCTTTTTGAGGAAAAAAACACAAAACAAAAAACAGCACACGTAAAATATCTAAATTCCTAAAGGTATTTTGAACAAGGAAGTAGAATATAATAAAAAAAATATCGTGAGAGATAATTTTACGATACTAGCACCAGCAATAAAACATTTTGTCAATATTTAAAAAAAATTATACGACACAAAAAAGCTTTAAAAAAGCTTTTCCACTTTTTAAAAATTAAATTAACGTAAGAAGTTACAGGGAAAAATAATTCTTGTCACTAAATAATCTCTAAAATGTTTATAAATCCTACATTTGTGAACAGTCAGGATTGAAAAATTTCTTAGAGAGAATATTTATTAACGTCACACTGCTACTGTGACAATTAAATAACCGGTCTAGTCGTAAGGTATCCGACTACGTTCGGAACGGTGATTTTAAAAAAGAGGCATAAATGGATAATTTTATGATATTTAGTGTCACTTGGATTAAAATTAATGTATAAATTGTTTTAAGGACATTTTGACAAAAAAAAAACATTATTTAAATACAATATTTCGGTAAAAAATTAACTTAGAATAACCTTTTTTCAAAATGTTCTCCTTTTGTGAAAAATGCTTCTATTATAGTAATATTTTGCCTGTATATAGCTCAGACCTCAGTACAGAGGCTCAACCATGAGTTTTGAAAAATTGACGTTATTTTCAGAGTTACAATCAATTGAAATAATTATCGGCGGTTTTTTTCTTAAAATGTCTCCTTTCTGTTGTCGTAAAACATGGATAAACTCACTTCTGAGTTATATATTTCAAAAATTCTAGTGGAGCCTCTGTACAGAGGTCTGAGCTATATACAGGCAAAATAGTATTATAATTCAAGCATTTTTCGCAAAAGGAGAATATTTTGAAAATAGGCCATTCTATGTTCATTTTTGTCAAAATATTGTACTTAAATAATTTTTTATTGTAATACTATTCTTAAAACAATTTTATATACATTTTCTAATCTAAGTGACACTAAATATCATAAATATTATCCCTTTATGCGCTTTTGCAAAATCACGGTTCCGAACTCAGTCGG
The DNA here is from genome assembly GCA_019973955.1 of Trichonephila inaurata madagascariensis. Taxonomy (NCBI): domain Eukaryota; kingdom Metazoa; phylum Arthropoda; class Arachnida; order Araneae; family Nephilidae; genus Trichonephila; species Trichonephila inaurata. The sequence goes on from BMAV01009504.1 coordinate 76,621, forward strand.
ATACCTTAAAAAATAGGTTTTTGAAAACAATGTTCAAATACCTTTTAATCCCCTTTAACATCACGCCTTGCCTATCAATACACAGCTGCATACAGAGTTTTCCACCGTTCAAAGTATTACTGCGGCTCATTCGGTGGCATCATCTTCAGTGTGTGACGTGCCGTTTTTACCTTCACCACTCCGACATACTGAAAAGTGTTCCCATCAATGCATCTTTCACTTTAAGAAACAGATAGAAGTTGAATGGTGCGAGATCTGGTGAGTACGGGGATACTCGAGCGCAGTAATGCGTTAGTACGCCAAGAATTGTTTTACAGAGAGCGCAATGTGCACCAAGGCGTTGGTGCAATACCTACGTGTTTTTGCTCCACAGATCTTGCTTTTTTTCTTCACTGTTTCTCTAAACCTTCTCAGGACCTCAATGTAGTACTACTGATTTACCTTTTGGCTTCGAGGTACCCATTAAATCATGATGTCGTGATTAATAACGAACAAAAACGATGAGCATCAACTGTTCTTGATGTCACATGTCGACTAGAACATCAGACATCATCTTCATCACCATCGACTAGATATCATCTTCAGTAACCTCCTGATCTTTCGAAAGTCATTTGTACCATTCAAAAATTTAACTATGTGGCGTGCAATGGGCTCAGTTCCTGTGACGTCATTTTCACATGATAATTATAACCACGTGATTCTAGCCAATCAAATCAAAAACTCTTGTGACGTCATAGTCATACGATAAGAACTATCTTGTATAATCCCAGCTAATGAGTTATAAGTTACTACTTATAACCACTTAAAGTAGTGGCACTTATAAGTACCGTCGGTAGATAAAGGGGTAATTGGTTTCCCTATGCACCGTACGGGCAACCGAAAAATGGCCATTTCTGGTTTGCCCGTACGCTGTACGGGCACTGATGTTTTTTTTCTTTTTATTTTTAATTTGCACCTATTTTCAATTCTTATAGTGCGATTATTAGAGCAACTGTTATTAAGAGATGCAGTTTATCCATGTTACTAAAATGCTTCTAATCTGGGATTTTCTTTGAGTTCAAGGCGGGAATTCTTTATTGTGAAATAATAAATATTCAGAAGTATATTGCAAAAGAAATGGATTTTCATGAAAGGAAACCTTAAAATATGTAGAAAGATATTACAATTTAAGTTAAGAAGGCGAATTATTAGATTTATTATTAATGCTAAAATTTTATTACCTAATCACGTGCGAGAAACGCTGTTTTTTCGTATAAATTTTAATTTTTTGACATTTGAGAAAATTTTTTTTTGTACTTTTTCAATTCCTACTATTAGCTCAAACTCTCTCTATATTTACTTATTTATCTTGGTGGAATTTTCAATCGTTAATAAAATACATTTTAAAGCGCTCAATTAAGCTGAAATTTAATATACATGATTATTTTGGATGGAAATACAATAATTTAATTTTATTACTAAAATTAATTGATTAAAACTAATTATTTAAAGAATTACAAATACAGCCACTTTGGCATCATTTTTGGCGACTTAGTGACCCTTTTGGCGACTTGTGTCAAAACTTGAAAAGGTTTTTTCTCACGTTTTAAGGCATTCAGTTGAACTGTAATTTTATATACGCTTTTTGGATAACAATACGTTACTTTAATGATAATTAATAAAAATTAATTACCACTTAATGTTGTGATTCTGTCCTATGTATATACATATGTATATTAATTGTAACTATTTAATAAAAAGTAGCTAAAATTAAAGTTTTCTTTGTTGATCTAAGTAAGAATTGACTTAATTTTTTTTTATATTACTTGTTAAGATTTCGTTTTAATGTTATTAAAACACAGAAAGAACATAGGTAATATGAATCTTAAAGTTTGGAAATATATCTTTTCGAAAACCCTTAATTATTTTGAGAGAAAGTTTTTATTTAGAAAACTTAAGAACCGAAAAAAAGGCACTTTTTTGAAATCATATAACGACTTCTTTTACCTTAGTTTTGTGTAGTCCAGATATTAACTCTTTCTGATAACGTTTTTTCCCCCTGTAATTGGGCGGCGTATTGGTATTTCTACCTTTGCAGACCTAGTAAATTGCCCAGGAGCTGGTATCCCTTTTTAGTGGGGCACCATTTAGGCGATACCAATTACCACAGGTAATTTTGACGCCCGGTTTCTTCCCCAGAGGGAGACACCTGAGCTCTGCCGATGCGAAATTTGTACTTAGGAATTTAATTTTGCCAAGAGCTTCCTAGCCAAACGAACACTCTAGGGATCCTTTCTGATAATGTATTTATAATGTATTAGAAATCTTGTAATTTAAATATTAAATAGGAAATGGTAATGTAAAATTTATGTTACAATTTTTTTAAAATTAATTGTAAAGATCATAAAACAGTAAATATATTGAGATAAATATAAATCGACGAATAAAAAATACAATTTTCCCTGAAACATTAAATAAATAAAAGGAAAAAAAAATAGAAATCTCTAGATAAATTCTCCCTAAATACATTGTGCTTTACTATTACAGTAGTAGATCCCAAACAAAAACAGAATGTTTATCACCATTATGTGTAGTTAGGTTAAAAATTCTTTAAGAAATAATGCAGAAAGTACTAAAAACTTGAACAGCTATGGAGTTTTTATTTTTCTAAGTTTATTACAGTAAAGATTGTAGATCTTATCAACTTCAGTATATTACTGATAAGCTATACGAAATCATCTTAACTTATCTCTTCCCTCACATTTCCAAGCGATATATTGCAATTCTAGGTAATAACCTATAAATATTTAAGTAAAAATTTTATTTGATTTTTTTTCGAGAAACAAAAAACTGATTAAGTTTATATTTTTCTAAGAAGGGAATAAAGTGAACCAATAACTAGAGAAAGAAAGTGAGAGTGGGAGAAAAAAATAAGATTTATTGCTCATGCCCTTTAGGAAAGCTCTGCTAAAGGGAGTATAAAACTTCTTTTCGGTTCGCTTTAACACTATTTTCTTCACTCTATTATCTATTTCAAAATAATGTAGGTCTAGTTAAAATCTCAGGGAAATATTGAATTGAACGTTTGTTCAATTCTAAGTCAATTTTTCTTGATGAACAAGTACCCATAAAGTGATAGAACAATGTACTTTTTTCCTAATCAAGTTAAGGATGTACAAGAATTGAAGTAGAAACTCTTGCAATTTTTTTCAAAAGTAAATGTTTTTGAGCAAAAGTATTCTAGATGGATACTTATTTTTGCTCCCTTTACATATAGTTATGTTAGATTGTGTCGGCTGGGTGGCGTAGTCGATTTGTTGCTGGCCGCCTTGTACACCTACAGCTACGGGTTCGACCCCGGCCCAAGTCGGTGGATTTTCATGATGCAGAAAATTGACAGCATCCATGTCGTATGATTATGCGGCATTTTAAAGATACCTAGAACGCCTGTTTAGCTTAGGTGCCCACGCAAAATTACATTGCGGCGATTGGTACCTTCTCCAAAGCATATTACAAACATCAGAAGTCTGTGTACATGGTAGGAGCAACTGTTTGACTGTGGAGCGCAGCACACCCTGACACACATATCGACGCGATGAATGATAAATCGTGATTCATCCTACTACGGAACTCTCTTCTACTTATTTATGGTCAGGTATCAATGTTTCTGAGTCCACTTTAGGCGTAGTTGGCAAAAACGCTTGGGCAACAAAGGCCCACAGGTGGGACGTCTGTTGTGCAGTCCCATAATAAACAACAGTTGTAACGGGGCTTTACCGCGTTTTCATACTAATCCTCTTGGGGAATCTTTGGGGCCAGCATTGAGTTATTTCACAGCGAAGTTTCTCAAGAAGAAATCGTGATATTCAGATTAGTTAGTAGATATATAGTGGAGTTTAGTATTCTCGTGGAGTAGAGGTAGAAAGAAGGAGAAAGGAAGCAGAGATGCTGAACGCCGTGAGCTGATGGTAAGACATTAAACTTAGAATCGTCATTATGGAACGGGCTTTAGCGAGTTAAAGAAATTAAGGGAGATAAAGATTCATAGGATAACTTGTGACGGTCTTTTATCGCGATTTACATTTATGTCCTCTTGGGGTTCTTTGGGGCCAGAATGACAATTCTTTCCAGCCAACTCGAGAAGAAGAGCGTGAGAATGTAAATTAGGAATCTTATAAATAGTAGAAGCTTAGCGTACCCGGGGTGGCTATGTGAAGTTGCTGTATGAGGTCTATGTTTATGATTAGAAAAGCTTGAGTTAGAGTTACCGCAGGTAATTTTGACGCACACTTTCTTCCAAAGAGGGAGGCACCTGAGCTCTGCCGACGCGAAATTTGTACTTAGGAATTCAATTTTGCCAAGAGCATCCTAGTCAAATGGACACTCAAGGGATCCTTTCTGATATTGTATTTACAATGTATTAGAAATCTTGTAATTAAAGTATTAAATAGGAAATGATAATGTAAAATTTATTTTACAAATGTTTGATGTGTCACATCTCCCCTCCCCTCTTGGCTGCTGGATATTTGTTGGGAGTGATTTCGCGAAAAGGGACGGATGGGTGTAACAGGATGTGAAGTAAGCGCGCGCCACGACCAATGAGGTGCGTAGCTGTGTCTTTTCGCTACCCTCGCATGGGGCCCAACTCTAGTAGCCTAAGCACTCGAGCGATTGACTCGAAATCCGTTAGTCACGATATTGGGGACATAAGTGGGCAGAATGCTTTTTGAGAATGGCAAACAGTGATTTCGGTGGTCGTATACATTTCTTCAATAAAGGGTTTAAAAAAATTAAAGTTTTCCCCATTTTGTACTTTTACCATATAACAAAAGGTGGTTCTGCTCTTTTAAAAAATTATCCCCCTTTCCCCCTGATTTTGGTGGTATTTTAATTTTTAACTTCGTTTCCCAAAAAGCTGAGCTCTCATAGCTTTTATGAATGATGAACTCAAGCTCAAAGAACATAAATTAGAATGGGTTTTCGACTGCCCAGTGGTATTTTGTTATTGATGTTTTCAACGGTTTTAAATACTTTGAAATCACAAGTATATTTTCATATTTTAGTTATCAAAAGTCTATTGTCTCCGCTCTTCCCCAAATTGAAAAGAATAATTTTTTTAAAATATTGCTATTCCTTTTGCTAATTAAATAAATTTTTTATTAAAGATATAATTTTCGATAAAAATATTTCAATCATACCCGATTCATATTTTTTTTTAGGAAAAAAAAATTAATATTGCGTATTTACCACGATAACATGTCAGATGTTAAAATCATATGCAATGTAAGACTCGTTTTTTTAAATTATTTGTAAAGAACATAAAACAGTAAATTTATTGAGATAAATATAAATCGACGAATATAAAGTACAATTTTCCCTGAAACATTAAATGAATAAAAAGGACAAAAAAAAAAAATCAAAATAAATTCTCCCTAAATAGATTGCTTTACTATTACAGTACTAGATCCAAAACAAAAAAACAGGATGTTTATTACCATTATATGTAGTTACGTTAAAAATTCCTTAAGAAATAATGCAGAAAGTACTAAAAACTTGAACAGCTATGGAGTTTTTATTTTTCTAAGTTTATTACAGTAAAGATTGTAGATCTTATCAACTTCAGTATATTACTGATAAGCTATACGAAATCATCTTAACTTATCTCTTCCCTCACATTTCCAAGCGATATATTGCAATTCTAGGTAATAACCTATAAATATTTAAGTAAAAATTTTATTTGATTTTTTTTCGAGAAACAAAAAACTGATTAAGTTTATATTTTTCTAAGAAGGGAATAAAGTGAACCAATAACTAGAGAAAGAAAGTGAGAGTGGGAGAAAAAAATAAGATTTATTGCTCATGCCCTTTAGGAAAGCTCTGCTAAAGGGAGTATAAAACTTCTTTTCGGTTCGCTTTAACACTATTTTCTTCACTCTATTATCTATTTCAAAATAATGTAGGTCTAGTTAAAATCTCAGGGAAATATTGAATTGAACGTTTGTTCAATTCTAAAAAACCCTTGATGAACAAGTACCCAAAAAGGAAAACAATGTACTTTTTTAAAATTTTTAAAGGATGTCAAAATTAAATAAAACTCTTGCAATTTTTTCAAAAATAAATGTTTTTGAGCAAAAGTATTCTAGATGGATACTTATTTTTGCTCCCTTTACATATAGTTATGTTAGATTGTGTCGGCTGGGTGGCGTAGTCGATTTGTTGCTGGCCGCCTTGTACACCTACAGCTACGGGTTCGACCCCGGCCCAAGTCGGTGGATTTTCATGATGCAGAAAATTGACAGCATCCATGTCGTATGATTATGCGGCATTTTAAAGATACCTAGAACGCCTGTTTAGCTTAGGTGCCCACGCAAAATTACATTGCGGCGATTTCCCTTTTCCCAAAAACATATTTCAAACATCAGAAATCTTTTTGCATGGTAGGAGCAACTGTTTGACTGTGGGCGCAGCACCCTGACCCAAAAATATCGGCGATGAATGATAAATCGTGATTCATCCTGCTACCCGGAAATCTTTCTCTTATTTATGGTCAGGTATCAATGTTTCTGAGTCCACTTTAGGCGTAGTTGGCAAAAACGCTTGGGCAACAAAGGCCCCCAGGTGGGACGTCTGTTGTGCAGTCCCATAATAAACAACAGTTGTAACGGGGCTTTACCGCGTTTTCTTCCCCTTGGGGGGAAACTTTGGGGCCACATTTAGTTATTTCACAGCGAAGTTTCTCGAAGAAATCGTGATATTCAGATTGGTTATAGATATATGGGGGGTTTTGTATTCTCGTGGGTAGGGTAGAAAAAAAGGAGAAAGGAAGCAAGTGCTGAACGCCGTGGGAACTGATGGGAGACATTAAACTTAGAATCGTCATTATGGAACGGGCTTTGCGAGTTAAAGAAATTAAGGGGGGAAAAAAGATTCATAGGATAACTTGTGACGGTCTTTTATCCATTTTCATTTTTCCTCTTGGGGTTCTTTGGGGCCAGAATGACAATTCTTTCCCCCAACTCGAAAAAAAAGGCGTGAGAATGTAAATTAGGAATCTTATAA
>BMAV01009505.1:42495-57243 GCA_019973955.1 Trichonephila inaurata madagascariensis
AAACTACAATTCTTTTAGTGTGCATTATGATTAGCTTAAATGTTCAAATACCATGTGTACTACTAGGTTAAAATGTTTGAAAACTTAACTGCAAAAACTTTTGAAAATCGCAAAACACTTTGTTTTGCAGTGAGTGGTATGTCAACAGCAAGTTCTCAACTCTCACTGCAATGCGTCATGAGAGTCTTTCTTCAATAGTTCAAAGTTTTCCTGCTCATTAGCAGCCACAAACAGAGTCAGAATTTCATTATTCCATTCATTAACTTCATTATTCCTTATTATCCGACTCTCCTCTACTGTGAATTAAATTGCAGATTTATCAGCCTTATATTATTAAATATATTATTGCAAATTTATTTCGAAGCAACACGAATGTATCTCGGAACTTTGATCCGCAGTCAAGTGATGATGACATCTCAGTTCTAACTCACTTTCAAAACTTCCACACCATGCCATGATTGGGTAACAATTTAGAGCCCTGGCCGATAAAAACTGTGCCCTAATTTCTCTACACGATAAGTGTTTAGTGCCAACAGGACATGAACCCCTATTCTACATAAAAAAATTCTCCGGCCATGAATTCGTGACCATAAGTCCACTCAGTTACTATGGACAAATTATTATTGAATAGTTCTGTCTACACGAATATTAGATAAGAATAGTCTATTTCCAGAAGCCACATATACTATAAACCTTGTAGCAACTTTCACTCATACTTCTAATATAGGTTCATGAAGAGATAACTGGATATATGTTGCATGAGTATTAATTGCTGCACACAATAAATATGGGAGATAAATGCACTATTGTATACAAGTCGGAGAAGAAGCGCTCTGCGAGTGCTGAATCTCTAAAGCAAACATATCACCCTTGACTATTGTGCACAAATTAAGCAACTTATCAGATTGTGTCGTAATTCTGAGAAAAAAAACTGGGTGACATGAAGTTCACGCTACAGAGGCACAATGTAGCACTTAAAGGTTCGTAAAAGTATAGTGTCCAAAAAAAGAAGTGCACGCATGCATTATTGAAAAACATAGGAAAAGGTTTTATGGATAGAATGGCGTTAATAAAAAAACATTGTTTGACATTAAGGAGAACAACAAACCGAAGTTCTTTAGCAAGGAACATGATCTTCCCTAACAGCAATGGTTTGGGCGATACCGTCTGTTCATACTTAATACCGAATTATCCTGGTAAGAACAGTTGATTAGTTAATTACCAAATTACGCTGCAGTTCTTAAAATAAGAATTGTCAATCTTCAACGTGCATCTGTTCCTGTTGTCTGGTGTTCTCCGGGAAATGCCCTTGCTACTATAGGCGTCTCCCTTAAGCATCATACACGAGTCTGCCCATTTTGCAGACATCCTTATTTTCTAGAAATTCCTTAACAGCAGAAGTCTTGTGTGGAAGCGCATTGTTATCCACAAAAATGAAGTCTGAACCAATGGCGTCTAAGGACAAACGCACTTGTGCGAGGATAGTTTCAGCGCTGTAACTATTTCCTGGTAAGTGAGCCGCGGTCAAAAATATGGAGCATCGTTCATCCATCGTACATAATGCCTTCCCACGTCCGCACCCCAGTATTACCCCAACAGTCTTTTTCTTTGATGTAAGTGGAATGAAACCATGTATTCCATGTCAAGTTGGCGCTGAGAATTTTTTTTTTTTTTTTTTTTTTTACTGAAATGACTCTCATTAGTAAACAAATCGTTACTTTATAGAAGAGATGTCCAACCTTTGTGTTCTTGAAACCACTGTAAACGGGGTCACTGATGAATTGCTATTAGCTGCATACAACGCTCAAGACGACGGGTGAATAGTCGACATCAAGTCCTCATGTAAACCGTGATACTTATCGTCTTGCACCCTTTCGTATCTTCTGAGAAATGTTGACCGATGTCTGGTTCCAGTCTCTTTTCGCATACAGAATGATATACTATTCATCACTTGCCATTGTTTTCCTCGGTCGACCACTGCTAACCTTTCTTGCCTGTCACTTGAAAGGCTTTATAAGCTCTATCGATTTCACTCTTCTCAATTCCAGACTCTAGTGCAGCACTCGACTAGAATACGCCTCTCTTTATGCTTGTCGATCACCATTCAACCACATGTAAAGGCATTCCGATCATTTCTTGTAGCCATTACGAACGTACGAGTTGAATTTCACTTTCAGGGAATATCTGGAAAAATGCGTCCTTTCTCCTTCTTTTTAAGTTACCTTAGCACTGAGCACATACGTTCCACACGTTTGCGTGAATGCCTTGACGTACCATCTGATGTCATTGTACTGATATTTGCATATGCGTCACCTATCTACATGGCTGCCTTTTCACTGTACTGGATGCAAAAAGCCCCTTTCAACAATTTCATAGCAGAAATGCATTGTATGTTGAAAATTGCATTTGTTGCTTAAATTTTGCACATTAGTGTACTTTTTATTCGGGAAAGGATGGTGAAAATATGCTGATAACATGGTAGCTATAATAGTATTGATATATTGATTGCGTATTTATCAATGTCGCAGAAAGAATACAAAGGCTAATGACGATAGACCTCGCAGTTTTGAGTGACAGTCAAGTGATGAAGATGACTGTCTCTTTGCCAAACTACTTCACGAATATTAACTTCGGATAATGCTGTTTTCAAGGAAAGAAATGTAATTCAATTTTTTTTATTAACTATTAAAAATGACACTTTCCATACAAAAAAGTAGGATTTTTTTTGCTAACTTCTGCATATTACTTTCATTTGAAATAAAAAAATTTAACCATTACTTCTAATATTTTTAAAATTGAATGTTGTCATTTCTCTTTATTATTACCTAGAAAATATTTCTGAATATTGTAACAACAAATATTATTTGTTTGATTTGAAAATATTTTCATTTTAAATATAAAAAAAATTCTTATTTCGCTCTTTCAATTAACAATTTCTTCCTCCTTTTGTATGTGAAGATGTTTCTTTCCTATCTGAATGATTTTTTTTTTTTTTTATTCTTTTGATGAATGAGGGCTGTCATTTTAGTCAAAAAAGAATTCATTGTTTTATTGAAAATGTACCTAAGTTTGCGATTTTTTTCTTCCTGATAACTTGTGTTCCTTCAACGCGTTACGTTGACAAACAATCAAAAGCTGGAAAGTTATTTTTCCTGTTTAAATTTTCCTTTTACCACAAGGTACTCACATATGAACAGAAAATAATTCTGAAGCTGAAATACAGAGCAACACTTACAGAAAATAAAAGAAATTCGAATTAATATGTATTTATTGTAATTTAACTTCTCTTTTATGTATAGGACATTTGATAAAAAAACGCAGTAATTATTTATAACATTGTAATTTGTAATAATTATTTATTGCTACAATATATTACAACTGAATGTAGTCAATTTGTGTGGTTATGTATTGGTTCAATAAAATGACAAATTAGTTGATATAAATCAAGACATAATTCAAGAGAACATAGTTCGGAAAGAAAAATTATTTTACACATTATGTCAAAAATTCCTGCTTGAACAATTGAGTAATTATCTTCAAAAACTTCGTTGAGAAAATACTTGTAAAAAATATATAGTATTATCGAACTTCTAAATGTTTATTTCTTCTATCTTAAGTGCCAAACATGTTTTGTGATTAAAAACACGTCTTGAATAAATGTTTAGCAAGTGAAAATTATCTGATAATGAGAGAATCAAGGTTGTAAATTACAATATTTGCATTAACTGTTTATTGCAGCATGGAGTAAAGTATCACTCAAGAAATTCTAGACAATGCAATAAATTGCATATCATTTTAAAAAAAATCGATTAAATTCAACCAAAGGAGTTTCCAAAAATAGATCGAGAAAACGACAATTCTTTCAAGTTTTCGAGTTCGTCAGTTTTTTTGGCTATCTTTTCACTAAAACTTCTGAATTCATCCCCAATTATTTGCGAAGGATATTTAACCACTATACACAATTTGAACAAGTTATTTGGCTTATAAATGACAAGCAGTTTAACTTTGTATAGCTATTTTCTATGCAAATGATGAATGGGATTATTTGAAAAGAACCAGGATGTAACGAAATTGAGGATTCATGTCCTGTGTTATAAGATGGCAGCAATACCCAAGTGGTCATGATCGCAAACCTCTAGCCGACGTTGTCGAGTCCTGAGTTTGATTCTTGGAGCCAATGAAAACCTATAGTGTAGAAGGGTTGATGAACGTTAAACTTGTAAAGGCTGAAAGTCTTAACGTTGATGTGATGGGGAAGTTTGGAGAGCGCCATCTCAAATGGCACCCTCGTCTCTTGATCAAGCTTCAAAATTACGAGTGCGTCTTCAAAAGCTCATAAGTAGCTTCGAAGTGCAATGTTAATAAGCAATCAATCAATGTTATAGCAAGGGAATTGGGGAATTGATTGCTGTATAGAGAAGCAGACACTTAAATAAAAAAGAAATTTTTCCACTCGTCTAATCGCTATTTCATTCTTATAGGAGTTGTTGAAGAATATAAAATTGTAAATTAAACTCTCTCTCTAAATGAACAAATTATGGATCAGTAAATTCTCCACTTTCCCCCCTATGAACTCTCAACCCATAATAATACTACAAAAAATATGACCCTAAAAAATGATTTAAGAATAAAACTTTTGACATATGTAAAAGAATTTTGTGCATTTTGAATTAGTATTGTGCTTAGTTTCATAGATTATATTTGTGAATAACTGTGAGTAATCTTTCTAGTTAATCTCAAGATTCCATTGAAATAATAATAATAAATTTTTAAAGAGAGAATAAAAGAAGAAACCATTTAATATTTAACAATGACATACTAATATATTAAATGTAAAGCCTTCACAAACCTTACTGCTTTTCTTTGATTTATGTCTTAACTAGCTGGTATACCCGTTCTTCGCATGGGTGAATTGAAAAATTAAACAATACAGATTGAAGGAAAAAGAAGTTTTTAATGAGTTAATTTTACGTGAATTGCAAATTAAACAAAAAAAAGCTTTTTACATATCTCAGTTGAACAAAAGAAAGAAAAAAAAACACATTTGTTAAATTTTAAATCTGTAGATCTAATAGCTGATAAAAAGGATTTTTTTTATTTATAACTCCCCGTAACCCTCTTGATAGTCGATTTTTGAAAATACTTCCCTGAGCTGATCCCTGCTCAGCAAAAGTAACACATTGTTAAAAGTTTTGTGTAATGAACGCTTGAAATAGTGTAAATAATTTATATATCCGAAAGTGTAATACATTAATATTACTTTCTGTTGTATTTATTTTATGTTAAAATTGTAATAATCGTAAGCAACGCCGTTTCTTAAATTATAATGGCGATTCAATGAAAAACAGCGAAATGTTGACGATAGAGTCAAGTTGGCAAATGTCTAGCTATTTTCATAGCTCGAGCTTTATTAGAACTTTGTAAGACCCGCCACGTGGGGGTGCGATGAACGTTAACCCTTTATCTACCGCATTATGATTTACTGCAATTTTTTTCATGAAGTATTGTTTTTTTCTTTTGATCGCTACATTAAAAATTAAGGGATATACATAAACAAAAAATACTCAACTTTGGAAAATTTAATCCGTTAGAGCTAATTAATTAATTAGAGATATTCCTCTGTAAAATTAATTATATACACCGTTCACTTAAAATAAATAGTCAAATCGTTTTCTAAGGTCTTCATTAACATACAAAAAACATAACACACTTAAATTTTGACATTAACTATTTTTTCGGGACAAAAATAATAATCTTTGCAATCCGCTGAAAATGCCGTCAGCTGAAAACGCAATTTCTGCTACAAAACTATTCACCTTCCCCGTTAAAATACTCATCATAGAACCCGAGCTGCCATACATTTTGGAAAAGTGGATTTCAAAGAATATTCCTTCTAAGTATTGGTAGAATATTCCTTTGAAGTTGGTGTGGTGTGGTAGTTAGGAGAGGGGGATGCCAGCTCAGGTGTCGCCCACATCACTTGACCATGGTTCAAAATTACGTGGTCCGTCACCAAAAGTCCTCGTGTAGCTGAACAGTGCGACGTTAATATTCACGCACTCATATATTCCAAAAAATACAGTACAGTAGTTATTATTATTTTTATACTTAAAAAATGCAATATCTGCCTATTCAATTAAAATTATAGCGTTATAATTAACTACTAACCACAAAAAACTATGTATATTTGCTTAAATGATGTAGTATGAAAGACAAAGTTTATTTACTTTAAGTACCAGAAGCGATAAAAGTATTTATTTTGATATAAGTATCAATTTCTTATGGTTCACACATGAAAAAAAAATCAGTATTAGCTATTCACACAAATAAAGAGAGATTTAAAACAGCCTCTCCCTTCAAAACTTAGTTTTATTCTCATATAAAAAAATAGGGATTACACTGATCACAGAACAAATTAGAAGCCAGCTCCTTTGCCTAGACAAAACACGAAGAGCTTCTTCACAAATAAAAGATAGATTTCTGCTGTCGCGGGCTTTTTTGCAGCGCACGCCAGAATTGCTTGAAGATGGCAGAATTTTTGCCTACTTACTTGACAAATAGCGTTATATTTTGGACACTTCTCACAATATCTTTATAAATCATAGCCTATGCTATAAATTATAGCCTATATGTTATTTTGTTGTATAAGCTATATTACTGTAAAGTTTCATTTAAATCCATTCAGTTGTTTTTGCGTGAAAGACGACCAAACATCCAAACGAACTTTCGCATTTATAATATATATCTAGATATCTAGATTAACTGAAAACTCGTTTTTCATAAGAATGATCTCTTCGAAACAATTGCATATTCTTCTACAAAGTTTTTTTCAGGGGGTAACATGATTTTATTTCGAATGACTTACAGATATCTTAAAAAACATTTTAAAATTATTCAGAATAAAATCATGTTAAAGCCCCCCCGTCCCCGCCCCCCCCCAAAAAAAAATCTCTTAAATCAAAACACAATTTTTCATACGGATAAAATTTATGTCCAAAGCCCTTAAATCATTTAAATTTTATTTTTTCGTAAATTCAAAGAAATTGTTCAGCATAACTTTGCATCTCCTTTAGTTATCTATTTATTTATTTGAAAAATTCCATGGACTATTTTAATGTTAATCCAATCTTTTAAACATTGAATTATTCGTATGATTTCTCTACGTCTGTAATATCACCGTTTACTTATTACATCTTATCGGGTCATAATTTTCCTGCGCATATAAAAGCGTATTAATTTCTAAAGTTATTTTTGTTACATTTGTGTGTTTACCTTGTTACACCAAATTTGTAATATTTTTTAAAATGTTTTGTTTATATGTTGAAGTATGTGTTGGCGATCCTAAATTTATTTCAAATTTTATATATAATTGGAACATTGAATTTAATTTACTCATTTTTCTTAAGTTTAAACAACCGCACACTCAAAATTATCCATTTCACTCGCGTGCTTGTTCTACGCTCTTCTATTAAATTAACTTCTAGTGCTGCTTTTGCAACATAGATACATAGATAGCGGCACACATCTCTTAGCAAATAGCTTGATTTTGCACGATGATGTTCAACAAAATCACCTGTCCATCAGTAATAAGCACACGTGTGAGTCACGAGATATAAAAAATGACAAAATAAAAAGAGCTTTCGCATAAAATTGTGGTGTCTCAAGGTCTTGTTTTCAATCCTATCTGTAGTTCTACCAGTTCGAGGAAATAATGTCTGAAAAAAGACTTGTAATCTCGCTTAAAATTTCATGTGAGCTACGCTAAGATAAAAAAAAAATAATAAAATATAGAATGTTTTATACGTCAAAAATATATTAAATATTTTAAATACAGTAACCTGATCCGAAATAAGTTGGTTATAATATTACACACACAGTAGTATCATTCTTTTGAAACTTTTTATCTGAAATATTGATATTGTTCTTCTCATAGAATTCTCATTTTTGATTGAGATTCCTAAGGATAGTTTTCTAGATGAATATATTTCGTGTCTGAAACAAAATAATGCTGTCGAGCAGGGGTGGCCAACCCGTGGCACGGTGGAGTTGTAACAGTGGCATGCGAAAATTTACTGAAAAATTTTCAAAAGATAATTAAAAAAAAAACATTTTTTACAGTTTTACTGAAATGCGATTGTCACAGACAAAAAAAAACCCCACAAAATTTATATCAAAATATTTTTGTGAATAAATGTCTTCTGTTGAACACAATAAAATAAATATCACTCAAAACCAGCTGATAAGCACCTATAATAACCTAATTTTGCTAGCATCTGCAAGAACTAAACCTAATATATGGATGATTCGGTAAAAAAAAAAAAGTCAGAATTCAGAAGCCACATTAAGTAAATATTGAGCGCTTAATAATTATTTTGAATTAAATTATTCAAGTTCCTCATTTTTATTTTATACCTGACCTAACTGATTGAACTTGTAAAAAATTTATTAACAATAAAAAATAAAAAAAAACCAAGTGTATTCTTTCGATTTATTTATTATATTATTTTTGAATTTCGAATAGACTTGCATTAAAAAATACGTTTTTTGCGTAAAAATCCCAGAATAAACTATATAAGGAGTAACACACACACATTTTTTTCAGTTTTCCATATTTGTTTGCTGGAAAAGTTGGAAGTAGCGCGCAGAATTATTTATATTTTGTTATCAAATAGTGGCACTCTTCTCAACAAAGTTGGCCACCCCTACAGTAGAGTCTCGAAAACTCGGCACTCGATAACCCGGAAGTCCGGATAACTCAGCCACACTCTTGCACGGTGTCCGATGCAGAAATGATTGCTGCTATCACAATTAATGAAAAAATGCCGGAAAATGATGAAGACGTTGATTTTGAGGGTACTATGCAAATTCCCAAGGACTAAAGGCTGTCGAAGCCTCCCTTCAGTACTTTGAACAAGGTGCGTCGGAAAGGGACTTGCTATTTCTTTGTCATTTTCGTGATGATGTAACAAAACGCAGAGTGCAGTACGGAAAGCAACAATACTATGGCGTGAAGTGAGAATATATTTAAGGTTTATTACACGCCATATAAATAGTAAAAATGAATGATAAAAAAGGTTAAACATATTTTTAATTTACAACATTATAAAATATTATAAGAATTACTAATTACTTAGGTTGAAGCATGGAAATTGAATAAAGGGAAAGCACGTCTTTCCTCGTGCGAGTTAAAGAGAGAAATTGAGCAAGTGTCCGTTCATATCAGATCACTTCTCCTGCTCGCCGGTTGGTTCCAGTTAAGAGGAATTAGGTGGGTGCCGAGGCACGCCACAAAGACATCTCCCATTTCTTTAAAAAAAAAGAAGAAAAAAACAAGTCTAGCGTTTGTAAAGTCGACCATTTAATTTTCATTATAGGCAGGTGTATGCCCTTATAAAGTATTTTTCTGAGGTATATCTGATTCAGAGGCGTAACGTATATCCCCGCATCACTCAGTGCCACTTTTTCGCTTAGGTACACTAGGCACGTGCCTAGGGCGCAAAAGATTTGGAGGGGGGGAGAGAGAAAAAATTAAAATTACAGAGCGAACGAACCACACACACACTGCCTAGTGAATCATGTTGCTTTGTGTTTCTGTATGCGCGCGGAACTATGGAAAAGGAAAAGTTTGACAGTTTGATGTTGTTATTCACTCAAAATAATATTACAATGTAAGTTGATTACAATGCTGTGATTAACGATTTTGTAATAATCAAAGCTTGAAGAAAGCTATTGTACAAGTACAATGACAGTGATTCAACAATAAATAAGAATGTCTATTTTTTTCCCCTAATGGGCTGCGGATTTGTGTTTTACCACTGCAGATCTAGTACATTCCCCGGAAGCTGGTATCTCTCTCTCTCTTTTAAATGTAAAAATAGCAGATAGTAAGCCGATAAGCAATGATCCCAGTTCATACAATAATGTATATTAACGATTTCTTAAATTTACTGTATTAACTCACAAAGACTTACAAAGAGCAAAAATATAGAAAGGGGGAAAAGAGTAAGAGAGTTTAGGGAAAATCTCTCTCTCTAACCAAAATTGGCAAGGTAAAAACAAAAGGAGGGGGCTCTCTGGAAATCCCTGGGGGGAAGGCGTAGCAAGGGGTCCACCGGTCTAAGGGGCCCAAAACCTGACGTAGCAGGGGGATTCTCCGTTGCTCCACTGGTCCGATCAGGTAAATTACTGTATGCTATGAATTCATAAATTTTAATGTTCATGTAGTAAATGCTCTATGTCTTCATAAAGTATATACTTATCCTTTTTTTTTTAAAGATATTTAAGCAGTTCATTTTCTGCTGTATTCTCAAGCAAATAATGCATACAAATGCAGTACAATATTTTCTGAAGAAACACTCGAACTTATTCATTTTTAACCCATTCTCGATAACCCAGCATTTTCACAAACTCATCCACCCTTCTGTCTGCATTAGGTCAAGTTTTCTGGACTCTACTGTATTATTTAATATAGTTCGGCTGATTAATTTTGTTATAAAAAACAACTAAAACACAGTGTAACTCCAGGGGTTAGTTAACTAAAAAATTACTCATTTAAGGATCATAAATGATACATACAGAACTGGTTGTCGGACCTTTAAGAAAATTTACCTTGCTTCTACATAAACTGCCCTGAAATTTAATCATTTAAAAATATGTACGAAAATAAAACCCAGAAAATTGTGTACTAAAAACAGACGTAAAATTTAGAAAAGGCTTGATCTTTGATCTTTTTGTTTTGTTAAGGTTTTGTAGATTTAGATTAAAATTTGCTATTAAAAATAAAATAATTTATTGATCTTATTAATCACAAATGGAAATTATGATTTTTCTATTATATGGTAATTTGGTCAATATAGCTGTAGTTGTTACGTAGATGAATTTCGAATTCGACTCACAGTGGGCAGTTTTCCCAATCTGGCGCTCGGAAATTATTTTATGGCTTTAAAGTCTTCATAATGATCCGAAAATCATAGCAATTAATGTAAATTGTGTATTCTTTTCTGTTTTTTACTAACAAATAAAGTTAATAGGGTCTTAACTAATTTATGTCCAGTTTGAATTGGATCAAGAATAAATGATTGCGAAGTGGAACTAGTTTTTAAGCAAGGATCTAAGGATATTAACAGAAGCAATAATTTACACTTGGGAGAATATATACTAGAAATAGTGTGACAAGTCAAAAAAAATTAAATTTAATAATTGTTAAAGATTAAACAAATACAATCAAACATAGCATTGTACATATACAATAAAGGATAAGAGGTAGTGTTTAAAAGGACTCAGCCCTCTTAGAGCATTTTTTTTTATTTATGTATTTAAAAACTACATTTTAGCATTTCATATGATGTTTACTTAAGAAAATGATGCGAGATAAAATTTTGCACATATTATTCACAAAATTTTACAAATTTAATTTCTTTTAAAAAATTTGGAAATTTTTAAAATTCTACTCTTTTTGAGTTAATTAATTTTTTTATATGAAAGTTTTGTAATATTTCTGAGGATGTTTTTAAACACCTTTAAGGATCGATTTTATCATACCTTAATTAGTTTTGGAGAAATAAAAAAATGTTGAGATATATATACCAAAATTCAACCAAAAGCCTAATATTTCCCACATTTCAATTTTTTAAAAAAAAGTATTCCATTTAAAAAAAATGGATCCCTAATTTTGTTACATGCATTACACATACATTTGTTACATGCATTACACATAAAACACTGGGAAAATGATGGAAGTGATTGGTAAATAATTGTGGAAGTAGTATTTTGAATGCGAAAAAACACAAACTGAGAAAAACCATTTTAAAGTTTATAATTCTGAAAAAATAATTATTATAAGCTTGAATAAACATAAAATACCACACTAAAATATTAGCTATATTTTTTTTTTTCTTAAAAATAATAAAATATAATATAAATCTTACTCCCCCGACAACCACGCATCATTCGCGCGCGACTTGGAGAACTTTTCATTTCTATGGCACCTCATCTATTTTTCCCCTACAAACGAGCAGAAATTTTTAACAATTTTTCTAAATTTTAATTGCTGCTGGTCCTCAAATTTATCAAAGTCCATTTTAGTCCTAACTTAACTCAAAACAACATTAATTTTGCGCTGGTATCTTGCTCTTCCTTCCACACATTGAATAAGGCACGCTGAGTAATACCATCGGCCAACGCTGAAAAAAAAACAACCCATAACTTTGAGAGTATCAGAAAGTAGCAGCTAAATTTGGTATTAAATTAAATGTCTATATCTATTCTATGTGACTAAAGTGTTACTGTGATCAATCCGGGTCAATCCCAAAAGTTCTAGTCCATTAAACACAAAAAACTGACATACCTTAGTAAGAGTTACATGCTGTGCTAAATGTTATGTTTTTACAATTTTTAATCGATCTTGAACCTAATTTGAAAGTCAAATCAAGAAATTACTTACTCATGGTATCTATTTTCAAAAAAATCTGCAAAATCCTTTTCAGACAAAAAGACAGAACTTGCGACTGAAAAGGATGCTCTCGCAAGTGTGTCTTGTAACAAGTACAAACCCGATCTAAACCGATAATTGTTGACGATTTCCATTCGCGTACTGACGAAAACTGTTTACCACATGGCTAAGGAACCTATGAGGACCATAAATTGTGGGTTGTTGTTTTATTTCGCGCAATTTTATTTTTGGACTTTCCGAGCGCTAGATTGGGAAAACTGACCACAGTGCGACTCAAGCGTCACGAATTATTTTGTTACAACTGGTGTTTTGTACCAACTACCGCATTCCTAAGCGTTCTAGAGCGATAAAACCTGATGTCAATCTCTCCAATTTGCAATTAGTAATATCATTTCCTTCTAAATTACCAATAATATAATTACATCCGTCCAATATACAGTAAATTAGTTAATTTCATGAAATTCATTAAATTCATTTAATTGAAAGTTTAAATGAAATTCAGGTAAAAAATAGAAACAAATAATGTGTAAAATAAAAATTTAATTTGAAAAATTTAAGACACATATTTTTTGAAATTATTAGTTTTTCGAAAAAATTTTGATGTATTATTTAATTTCCTTTTGAATTTGTTAAATTCAAATAATTTTAATTTATTGATTCATTAAATCAATTCTAATTTATACTTTAAATATTCTTAACTTTTAAAATCTTTAAGTTATCCTATTTTATTATTTATTTTATTTATTTTTATTATTATTTATTTTTATTATTATTTATTTTAATTATTTATATTATTATTTATTTTATTTATTTTTATAATTATTTATTTTATTTATTTCTACTATTTATTGTTTTTTTAATTATCAACAATCTACAACTGTACACTCATGGACGAAAAAATTAGCGCACCAAGAAATAATATTGCGGGATCATAACGAAACTTGGCATGAAGGTACAAGTCGGGGAGATATGCAAATGATTAGAAATCAGCATGATTGCGCATTACGTATAGCCTGTAGATGGCGTTTGACGTTGTTCTCCGTGGAGTATAAAACAGGTAACCAAAGCTTGTTTGAGTGTGCTGAATCGTTTACAAAGGAAGAGCTGAGGTAGACATGCCATTACGCCGTTTTCGAAGACAATATGAGAAGCTGTTGCAGTTTGAGAGGGGGAGAATCATCGGCATGTTGGAAGGTGGGTGGTCACTTAGGCGAGTAGCTCGTCAATTAGGCTGCTCTGATTGTGTTGTGAGAAGTGTTGGGGCCAGTTTGATCCGAGAGATGTCATTTACAAGAAGACCAGGCTCAGGACGCCCTCGACAGACCAGTCATTGAGAAGACCGCCACATCGTAAAAAATGTATGCGTGCAGCCAACTGCTTCATCAGCCACCATCCAGGCGCAGGTAGCACCTTCACTAAAGGCCCCTGTGTCTTCTCGAACCATACGAAGGTGCCTGACTTAAGGACATTTGGGATCGCGGCGCCCATTACGTGTGCTGCCCTTGACACCTCCGTTTGGAGTGGTGCCGAGGCCGAGGAAACTGGACTGTAACGGAATGGAACCAGGTCGTCTTTAGCGACGAATCCAGGTTTAATCTCAGCAGTGATGACAATCGTATTCGTGTGTGGAGACAGGGCCGTCTCTAGCAGTTTTGCCGCCCCGGACAAAAATGAAAAATGCCACCCCTCTCTCTCCAAAGCAAAAAATTATATCTAAGAAAAGATAAATTGTTCACATACATACGCAACTATAAAACTTGAATAAATTCAGCGAACAAAAAGGCAGCATAACAATATATATATATATTATGTTTTTAAAAAATTAAAAATAATTTGAAATTTTGGACATAATTACCTGTTATTATTTGAAACGAGTAAAATGTAAGGGAAGGAATCGTCCATTTCAGCTGGCCAATTTCTTCGAAACATAGTTTACTGATGGTTCGGATCACTAGCGTTTGTTTTAACGAAAAGTAACTACACTCAAAACTAAAATAAAACATCTTTTGCGGTTTTTTATCTACCAAAATTTCTTATTACCCCTGTCCCCTTTTGGATAGCTGACGATGGTCATCGTAAGGGTAATCTGTTGTGACTTCACTGCAGGTCGGGAAGAAAGCATCAGGAGAAAGATGTGTGAACATTCAAGCATTAAATTTGATTATTTAACATATACCCCCCTCTTCGAACCCTTCAAGTTTCAACATACAGAGTACAAAATAAAGAAATGCGATACGTTAAATGAAATACCAAATTCACACCCAATAATATTTCAAAAAATGTATCAAATTTTCTTT
>BMAV01009505.1:57253-92324 GCA_019973955.1 Trichonephila inaurata madagascariensis
CAAATTCACACCCAATAATATTTCAAAAAATGTATCAAATTTTCTTTTGTTACAAAAAAATATATTTTTTTTTTAAATTCAATCCGAATGCCGCCCTTAAAGTTTGCCGCCCCGAGCAGGTGTCCGGTTTGTCCGGCCCTAGAACCGCCCCTGGTGGAGACCCCGAGATGAACGCCTCAATCCTGCCTTTGCTTTACAGCGACACACCACTCCCACAGCTGGTGTGATGATATGGGGCGCCATTGCCTACAATACACGGTCACCCCTAGTATTGATCCGTCGCACCATGACAGCCCAGCGATATGTCCATGACATCCTGCAACCACATGTCTTGCCACTCATGCAACGTCTCCCAGGAGCCATTTTTCAACAATACTCGGCTTCACACGGCAAGTGTCACAAGACTGTCTCCGCACTGTTACTACCCTTCCTTGACCTGCCTAATCCCCATATTTGTCTCCAATCGAGCATATCTGGGATCATTTTGGACGGCTAGTTGGGCATCCTAAGAGTTTGAACGAACTAGAGGCAAGGTTACAGCAAATATGGAACGAAATGTCTCAAACATCATACAGAACTTGTAGGCCTCAATGTCCGATCGTATCGCATCGTGCATTCACGCTAGAGGGGGTTCTCTCAACAGGGTAATTAAATCTTCCTTTCTTTTACCTTTTTCTCTGAAATAATCATTTTTCTTTGATTTTCTAATCATTTACTTATATCAAAGTAGTCACTACGTATGTAAAATTTCGTTTCATTTTGATGACTCCTTCTTGGTGCACTAATTTTTTTTGTCCATGTGTACATTAGTATAATGAGTTGATTAAATCAATTTATTTAACTAAACATATGATTTATTTAAATCAACTCATTATGGAAACTAAGGTATCTATTTAAGTTGAAACGAAGCCATTATTCAAAAAGTTAGCTTAAATGAATCAATTAATTTCAATCACTCAAAAAAGAGTTATCTCTAATTCCTTTAACAAATGTAAAATTGTACTTTTAATAAATTATGCAGAAGTTTTTTAAAAGCAATTCAATTTAAAGCTCTTTATTAAAAAAAATTTCAAAGTTGTATATTTACGTAATTGTAATTGTGTTGTATTCTCTGTAATTACAATTCAAATTATGCAATTCTAATTACCTTTCGTTGAAGCGAAAAGTTTTTTGCATAACAATTTCCATCAAAGCGTAGCTAAGAACTAAACTATTTTAACTTCTTTTTTGTTTTGTTATAAAAACTTGATCTTTTCTGTTGACGAATAGCGAATTAGTGCATCAAATTGTTTGATTTTTATTTTAAAGCCATATTTTTAAAAAAAAATACGGAAAAAAATAAATAAATAAATAAGAAGAGAGTTTTCACAATAATTTTTTTCAATATTTCTCTGTTCGAAAGTTAATCGGCATGCATATAAATATACGTCACTTCCGAACGAACACATTATGACAAATGAGGAAATTTATTGATTTAGTTGGGTTGGGAAATCCTTTGGATAATAAATGTAGTCGTTATCGATCAGGAATGTTGGTTATAATATACCACATTGAAATTAAATCGAGATCTGTTGGAAAATTAAATAATACATTACTCAAATTATAATAATATGCTATTACGGAGGAGAAATTTTAACTTGAGGCTTTTTACAAGCCTTCGTGTTTTTAATATTGATTTTAAAAAAAGTGCTTTCATTGTAGCAGCATTTTAAAACTACAATTTAATATTTGATTTATTAAAATATCATACGAAAAAGAACTCAATTAAATCCGTGCATTTAATTTCTTACTTGTAAAGAAAAAATACAGAATTTATTAATTAATTTTCTGTTGCTCAAGCTTCATAAAGAGAAAGACGATAAGATACTAAAACTCAAAGAACTTCATTTTTAGTATTCAATAAATATTATTCGAAATTTTTTTGGTTCTTAAGTTTGCGATTTTTATCATTTTAATTAAATGTTATGCCCTTTTCCATTGTTTCAATAATGATTTTTAAAAATTTAAGAGTTTGAAAAAAAAAGTTTATTTTCTTTCTTTTTATTCGCGTTCTTTTTTTGTACTGTCTTCATTATGAGAAATGATGAATCCGTTCAATTTATGTGAACCGTTCTTTCAATCGCGTGAGATTCAACTCTAGTGCGCATGGCAGTACATCGCGCTGACCCACTGCGACAATAGAAAAGGAAACCTGACATTGAGGACGATAAACACGGTCGAGGTCGAAATAAGGATAAGTCACGGTGTAGTTTTCTCCATTACAATTCCTATAACCGTTTCGTATTTTTGTTACAAATTTATAGATTAAGATGTCTCGGTTTGCTTGTGTCGAAGCTGCCCCTCCTGTTGAAATATTTGCATTAAACAAAGCATATAAAGAAGATACTTTTCCAGACAAAGTAGATTTAGGAATTGGCGGTAAGTTGAAAACTTTTTGAATTTTATTGTGCAACAAAATTTCTAATGTTATTGCTGAACTGTTTCATTTCATATCAATACTATATAGTTGAATATTTTATCATTGTATTCAGTTACCTATAATCATCGTCTTATAAATTCCTTAATAAAAATTTTATTTCAATTTTTTTTTTTTTTTTCTTATTTTTAAGTAAAATTATATTTTAATAATACAAAATTAAGTAAGTATAAAAATTTTAGACTTCAAAAAAATTATGCATAGAAAATGTGCAGGTATATGTAAAGAAAATTGTTATAATTATGTATGTGTGATCTGAAGTACTTATTGTTGAATAAATTATTTTCACATTAATCATTTATAAGCTCACACTGCAACACCTGTTTTCTGTTTACATGTAATGATCAATGCATTTTTTATGCTGTGCAGAAAAAAGTTACTTCATGTGATTTATTTATTAGTGATACCAATAACATGCTTTATGTATTGATTTTCTGAGAAACAATTCATTTTTTAGCTATAACTTAACCAAAAAAAATCTAGTTTTGAGAACAAATTTTACCCTGTAGTTAAACAGTGGAAGAACTTCAAATATTTATGAAATCACTATATCCTTAGGGAAGGGAGACTTTAAAGATTTATATGTATACATATTATTTTTAAAATTTTAACTAAGAACATTAATTTATTAAGAGTTAATCCTATGTTTATATCTATTTTTAACAATATTTTTTTTCTAGTTGAAGTCTAATTGAAAAAGAAGCATGAATAAAACAATTTATTGCAATCGTGTTTTGAAATTGGGAATTTATAAGTATGTTACATATATGTGTGAACATATAAAAAAATCATTCACAATGTGTGAACTTAAATTTGCATCTACATATTTTTCCCCCAGTTAAAATACATATGTATGATACATATTTCCTTGTTTTCTGCATAAACATTTTGTTATAAATGTATTCATTTTTTTACAATATTTGTACAAAATTGTAATTAAGCAATAATATTTATACTTTAGTAATCATTGTGATTATTTACAATGAGTAATCAGTTATGTAAGCTTAATAAGCCAAAGATTTGAAATATATATATAGTTTTTAAATTTTAAATAAATATTGAAACTCATTTTTTAAAAAAAATGTTTTAAAGGATTTTAGAGTGAAATTGGGATTTGTCAATGATATGCTGTTTTGTTATATGTTTCATTGTAAGATTTTATTTTAACCTGTTACAAAATTTTATTTTTAAAACTTTATTTAAAACTCACTGTGAAATTGGTTTTTTTAATGATTCCCTTTATCTTTAATTTCTAGAAATTAAATATGCAATTCATAAAAAGATATTATGAAATCTGAAGAGAAAATACTCTTTAGATTATCACTTTTGTTCTTAACAGATTATGCAATTCTTAGATTAGATATATCTGATTATGATAGATAAGCAATTTTTTTTCACAATGAGTTTTGTTTAATGTGATATGTATTATGATTGTATATCAAAATAAAATTTGTTTTTTTGCCCTTTTTTTTACTTAAGACTTTTGAATATATATATATATATATATTTCTTTTTTGTTGCTTTTTAAATAAAGAAACCACTGGAAAGGTGTACTTAAAACTTTTAAGTACAAGTTAAAGTTAAGTACAACTTAAGTGGTAACTTTTTAAATTTCATTACTATATTAGATATTTATAATTTTTTCCAAAAAAGTATTGATTTCTAATATATAAAACTATTGTTTCAAGTATAGTTGGATAATTGTCATGCAGTTAAATTATTTATAATTATCAAACATTAATTAATAATTCAATAAAAAAAATGATGAGAATTAATCAGATTTTTTAAAATAGTTTAAAGCTTTTATTTTTGTAATTGTTTGTTTTTAATTACATTTTGTTGTGTAATCCTCTAATTTTTCTTTGACTATTGATGTAGTTTGATTATTTATCAATGCAGCTTACAGAACTGATGAAGGAAAACCATGGGTATTGCCCGTTGTCAAAAAAACAGAAAAGGCTATAGCTAATGATGAGACTTTAAATCATGAATATCTTGGACAATTAGGATTAGAATCTTTCAGTCAAGCTGCATCTAAAATGCTGTTGGGTGCAGACAATCCTGTTTTTAAGGATGGAAAAGTAATAATTTTTTTAATTATTTAATTATTATTGGATTGTGTGGAATTTATGTATTTGTTTATCATGCACACCTTATTTTTTTTACATAGCAAATATGATCAATATAGCAAAAGGGGAATTTGCTCCATGCTATGCAGAACCACAAATAAGTGGTAAAAAATCAGTTTAGGTTGTTTTTATGTGTTTATATATATATATTAACACATTTAACATCATTATCAAATTCGTGTGAGTCTCAAATAGTAAAGGGAAATGAATACATGTTATCCCAGAAAAAGGAATTATAAATACGAGATTAATTATAAATTAAAAATACTAGATATAATTAGTCTGCTTAGTGATAATAAGTGCATTTGTGTTTATGTTACAATGAATTGAAATTGCTGCTGTTACTAAAAAGATCTGTCACATCTACTATATTTGAATTTACTGAAAATTTTCAAGTAATGATGTTTTAAGAACTATTTTCTGAATGCCCTAGCAGTTAATTTTGTTTTCATCCTTTTATGATGATTTCAACTAACCTTCATCTAAAATTAATAAGCCTTGTAAGAAAGAAACATGGCTGGATTTTTTATAATGTTATTTCAAAACCATGCAAAAATAACTTTGCAAATTAAAAAGAGTGAGTGTATGCATATAGAAGAAAGAAAATAATTAATAATTGGAATATATCTTTTTGGTTAAAAAAAAATTGGGTACAGAAATTTTTTATCAAAGAAATTAAAATTTGTTTTTTGCTTATTTAAAATAATTGTTAAAATACTGTTTATATTAGGTTTTAGGTGTTCAGACTCTCAGTGGAACTGGTGCCTTGCGACTAGGTGCTGACTTTTTATCACACTGTCTTAAGTCTAAAGACTTCTATATGTCAGCTCCTACTTGGCGTAAGTGTTTCTTTTTCCAATTTTTAAAATTAAAAAGATTAAAATTTTTTTTCAGTGTGTAATTTTTAAATATTTTGAAAAAAATATTACTATTTTTAAAAACCTGTTGTTGTGTTGTGGCTAATGCCACCTGTCTCGCGTAGTCAGAATGAGGCCCACGAAATTCATCGGGGCAAGGGGCTAGAAGTACGCCTGTCATTGGTCTTGAGCACCATGCAGGTGACAGTACAAATTAGCTCGGCGAAATTCCCCAAAGGGACGATAGATGGCGACACCACCTATCTCCACCTCCACAATTTAGACATGGAACTGAAGGGGAGGTTAATATTCTCCAGTCCCCTGCACTTGTGATTCAGCCCACAAGAATTTCAGACCCACTGATTTTTATACATTAATTTAATTATTTCCATGGGAAAAAACACTTAAGACTTGCAGTATAGAGAGTATGATACATGTTAAATCTATTTAGGCTCTAACTCCTCAAGTTAGAGGTGTGCAGAATCTTTGAGTGGGGATGTCTCCAATGTCATTCCCATTGCTTAACCAAGGTTTAAATTAATGAAGTCCATTACCAATAGCCCTTGTGTTTATTTGAAGTGTGATATTAACAAATAATGAATCCATTTGTGAAGAGTAGGAATGTTCAGATATTGTAAACCAGTGATTATCAACCACTGTGCCATGACACTTTTGTGTGCTTCCAAATTCTTGAAGTGTGCAAATAGATTTTTAAAAATTATTCTTTATACTCTTCTGCCATATAATAAAAATAAACTATGGGTATTCATGAAAAATTTAACTTATTCTTCCGTAGATATATGGAAGTGTATTATAGATAAGTAAAGTTCTTTTAAATTTATTTTAATGTTAGTGTGCCACCAAATTTTCGGCTGCAATAGCCTAGTGGTCAAGGTAATGGACTCGTGGCCGGCATGTCACGAGTTCAAGCCTAGTACCGCTAAAGACCCGCCATGTCTGGGGATGATGCACGTTAAATCTGTCGATGCTCAAACATCCTCCCATTAGTGTGGTGTAGAAGTTAAGAGTGAGGTGCCAGATCAGGTATTGTTCTCGTCACTTGACCATTGTTCAAAATCCATGGACCGTGGTCAGTTACCAAAAGCCCTTGAGTAGCTGAATAGTGCAACGTTAATATTCACTCAGTCAGCCACCAAATTTTGAAATTATTAAAAGTGTATTGCAAAAAAATAAAGGCTGAGAATCACTGTTGTAGACAAACATTTATTTGGTTTGAAAATTTTCTGCTTTGAATTAAAATATTATGATTTCTCTTTCAGTCACTTCCCTCCACTCCATTATGTAACAAATCCATTTTTTAAAAAATTCTTTTGATAAATGAACTTGTTTATCTTTAAAAAAATTCATTATTTTTTATTTTATGAAAAGTGTATTTAAATTTTATAATTTCTTTTTCCTGTATATGAATGGACTTATTTCTGTAGAAGAAAAAATTTAACTGCAAATAAATAAGTAGTTAATACAAACAAGTAGTACTATTCACAAAGTATTTAAATTTGGAATTTTTTTTTAAAGTTACAAATTTCAAAATTGAATCATGCATAGATTGTTCTAGGAAAGTTTTATTAATTACAATTTTTTTTTTTTTTTAATTTTTTATTATTTAATTTTTTTTTTTTTTTTTTTGTATAATATTTCACTTTTATGTAATAAGATCTGAATATTTATTTAAAAATTTATGCTTTCTGAGATTTTATGTGAAGTAATTTTAATTTCAAAATAACTGAAGTATCATTTGGTTATATATTAAAAAAATAAAGTAAAATAAGTATTATATTTTTAATTTAATTAATGCGCTTAATAGTCATGATGTAATTTCACAGGGTTTAAATAGGACAAGCTGTAATTGATATGGAATATTTGGAAAAATAAATGTATATACTTGGCTTTTTACAGTAAAATGTAATAAACATTGTGAAAAATTTGCACTGCTTACATTTATTGTTTTTGGATGTAAAATAACAGTTAATTGACATTAACTTTTGTTGAAATCTTTAGGTCAAATCAATTATAAAAATTTTACATAATTTTTTGGAACTGAAAATCTTTGGAATTGTTTTATGACATTACTTGAAAATTTTTAATTGATACAAGAAAAGGTAACTATTAATATTTATTTGCTATTATTGCAATAGGTTTAAAAATTTCAATTATGTTTTGAATGGTAATTTAAGCAGAGAATACAGATGTGAATTTCAAATTTGTACATTTGAAATTCTGAAGTTCAAATAGTAGAGAGATAGCTCAAGTGCTGTTTTTATCATTTGACCGATTCAAAATTATAAGGCAGCAAGTGTCCTCGTATTGCTTCAAAGTACAACATTAATTACTAATCTGTTGAAATTTTAAAAGCTTAGATTCTGTTTAATATCATGCATTTTCAATTTTGTGTGAAAGAAAATAAATTTTAAGCAAAAATATATTTTTCATGCTTATAATATATTTCTGCCATGTATGTTCTTTCTGTATGCTATCTTTGCAGTTTTATAAATCAACTAGTTTTCTTTTAATTATATAATGTGTAAATTATTCTAGCAAATCATCGAAAGGTTTTTCTTGATGCTGGTTTTGCAACTTGTCACACATATAGATATTGGAATGCAGCTGAGAGAAATCTTGACTTCAAAGGCATGATAGAAGATTTAGAAGTATGAATTCTTAAATTTTAAAATTCTTTAATAATTTTTAATACATATTTTTAAAATGGTGGCTATTTAAAAATATATTGTAAAATTTTTCAATCTACAAAATATTTCTTTATGTAAGGGTTAATTCAATCCATTTACAATCAATTGCATCACCCAATTTGCATTGGGAGTAGATTTTTAGAAGGTGGCAAAATTACCATTAAATAATACATCTAATGGTGTCCAATGGCTTTTGAAAAGTGGAAAAACAACTGGGGGAAAAAAGGCTTTAGTCACTTAGATATCCTCATTTTATTTGAATGAAAACTGATGTGAAAACCAGAACCGATCCTAGGGTGTCAACCACCTGTGTGTAAAGACCCCTTATGCCACCCCTGTAAAGAATTTTTCATATTTTGACTAATATTATCTTTGACGTTATAAACTCATCTACCTGTATGACAGCGATAAATAAATCAGTAATAAAAATGCAAATAGGCACAAAAATAATTTTTTCCTCTATTTTTTTTTTCTAAACTGTAGTACTGCTGCTATTAAATGGAAAACTTTTAATTTCCTCATATGCATATCTAATTTAAACACTTTTATGTCTTAGATAATGTTAACCATATTAGATATTTTTATAAAGCAATTTTTGATAAAATCCTTTTTGATTTGCATCAATCCACAGTGCATCACTGGTGCTGCTGATAAACAAAAAATCATTTTCTATTGCAGTATTTCTACCTCTGCTATGAATTTTGCAGAGGTAGGATGTGCGTAAAGAGAGGTCATTAATGAACAAAGGACCAACACACCGTTTTCTAATATTCTATTTTTCTTCAGCTACGCAATTCTATCATGAAGCCGGGACTTATTTTGATTTTTCAATTATTATTTAAAATTCAGCACATATTTATTCAACTTATTTCAAGTTTTATTTTGAGAAATTCGTAAAAAAATTTGCTTGACTGATAGAATCATTTAAGTCATGCGAGCAGTGCACGCGCTGCACACCTGCTAGGATCAGCCGTGGTAAAAGCATCATAAAATATGAATTTCGTAATGCTTTGATAGAAATATATAAAATGAGTTGGTTGGTAAAATGGTAAAACTTGGTAATAGAACTATTGTCTACAACTAGAAGTTTTATATTTTGTATTAATTATATGACACTAAATTTTAAATAAAGTTACCATTCAAGGTTTAACTAGAACTACAAAATGTAAAAAAAAATTTTGCTCTGTTTTGTGTATCTTATAAATGTTTTCCAAAGCTTCATAAATTTTGAGAATGAGTAATAATTCAAAATTTTTTCATAGATGCCACAACAGTAGATGAAAAAATTAAATTTGAGTCAAATTTGAAATATATTTGCCAGAATAAAAGTGCACGGACTGAAGAAATAAAGTAATTAATTCAAGAGTTGGACCTATTCTTAATCTGAAAAAATAAGTTCAAAATTAAGTTTTTCTTTTCCCATGATTAATGTATCATTCATTCAATTCATTTCTTGGAAGATTTAAGCAACAGGAATTTTTTAGTAGAAAATTAGAATAAAATTTCATTTTTAATTTTAATTATCTTTTTGATTAAAACTATGTTTTTTGTTGTATTATTCAAGTTAAATCAACCTGAGTCACTTTTTATAATTTAGGTACTGAAGCATAATAGACAGTATAAATAAATATCTTTTACTTCTTTTTTTAAGCCCTGAGAGTTTTTTTAGTTATATATTAATCATATTTTTCCCATTTCTTTCTAATAATGGATTTGCTCTTCAGTTACTTACTGGTTATGTCCATAGATATTTATTCCAAATAATGCTCTTTGTTTCAATTATATGCATAGTAGACATAAACCATAGATGTATAACTTTCTCTAATATTAATGTTCACTGTTCCAGGTATAGCTTTTAAAAATGCCTTATTCTTGACATTAATAGTAGTTTGTTTGAAATTGTTTCAATATATATTGTTTACCATATTTTCCTGTACATAATCCACAGCGGCGTATTATCCGCAAAACTTTTTTTTTTCGAGTAAAAAAATTAAAAAATGTTCTATAATCCGTGGCAATTTTTACGGCGAATAATCCAAAATACATACTGCTGATAGTGTAGTGTCAGATAAACAAAAAAATACACAATATGATTAAAATTATAAGTAATAAGTTGTACAGAACAAATTTTTTTTTTTGTAAATTCTTTTCTCCATTGAGCATCTATTGTTCCCATAATTTCCGAACTTTTGTTTTAAATATCTAGTTATTCAGATGTCTAAAGGCTGTAATTTCTTTGTCAATCCTGCAGGTATTAGTTGCAGGTGCGGACATTCTCACTGAGATGTGCTTCATCCACTCCATAATTAAAAAGCTTTGAGTCGCATTTTTCAAAATCAGCCTTGTTTTTTTCTCCACAGTTGAATTGTTGATTCATCAACATTAAACAATCTTGCAGTTTCCCAATTTTCTACTTCGGTAGTTTTTTCTATAACGTTTAGTTCAAAATCAGCCGTGCAATTTACTCGCTTCAACGTGATGATATATGAATATTTTCAGGACGTAACAGCTGAGTTCAAGACAGAATGCGAAATAACAGCAGATAGCAATTCTAATATCTTTCCGAGGAACCGAATTTGTTCTTGAACGTAATTGGACAAAACTGATTGTAACTGAAGAACACCAGTTGAGTTGCAAAAGCTTTCAGCGCCATCTATTACTTATTTTATAAAACATAAATTCTATTTCTTTCAAAACATTAATATAAGTTTTTCTGATGGAGAATGTTTTGTATCACACGTTATCCGCAGCTGCGTATATTATGCACAATGAAATTTTAAACTTTTTTTCACATAATCCGCAGATTATATACAGGAAAATATGGTAATTTATTTATTAACCCGCGATCACTCGCACGGGGTGTTCTGTACACCTCAGCAACAAGAAAATCCTCCCAGATTTCTAAAAAGAATGTGCAGAACCATGATTTTTTCTGTAGCTGCACATTTTAGGTCATTGAACCCTCAGGCGTGATGCAATCCCTCTTTAAGGAACGATTGGAATGTAATGACCTTGAAAAGTTTATCTGGAGGGCTGAGAACTCCCACGAGAAGTTGAGCATTTGTATAGTCTGCTCTGAAAGTTTGGAAAATGATTAAAATATTATTTTTCTACTATCATTATCTCATTAATTATAAAGTATTTTTCTTACTGGCATATACGTTTTATACTGGTTTATGAAAAAATATAAAATTATGTGTTTTAAAATGAAAATTTTGTATGTTTAGTTTAAATTAATGTGTTAGTCTCATTTGTGTGCAATAAATTAAATAATTTTATTTGTATAATACAAAACACATCTTGTACTTTATAAATATGTATCATAATGACTTAATTCTTATTTTTATAATTAAATACGCGTGTTAAAAGTTTGGGGTGTTCTCTACACCCCGCGAGTAACAAAGGTAGCAAAAACAGGCGCGAGTGACCGCGGGTTAAAAGTTCCTATCAAAGTCATAACATTGATAGTTACAAATATTTTAATAATGTAACAATATATATAATGCTTCAAATGATTGTAATTTTTTAAAAACTTTTTACAAGCTTTTTGTAAACCTCTACTGATTTATAATGGAAAGAACAGTTATACTAATTTCTTTCTTAATACTAATGGTCACCTAGAATTTATGAAAATAATTCACTTTTTATAGAATGCTCCTGAAGATTCCGTTATTATACTTCATGCTTGTGCTCATAACCCCACTGGAGTGGATCCTACTCGGGATCAATGGAAAGAGATAGCTGATTTAATGGAGGTGATTTGCAAATTTCTCTTAAGTTTCACTTTCTTTCATTTCAATAGGAAAAAATTAATATTCCATATTGTACAATTTAAAGTGCTAGTTATAACTGAGCAATTTTTTTTTTATTTTGAAAAATTATTACATTGTTGATAGATGTTAGCATTGCATTTTTTTTTAAACTTACCTGGTATCTATTTTATAATTGTCTTTCCCATTTATGTAAATCTAAATTTCAAGTATGAAGATATGATTTCAAATGTAAATTGTATCAATAATATGTATTATCTGCTTAAAAAATATAAATAAATGAATAGTTAGAAAATATAGTATATAATTGTTTAAATATAGTATCAAAATTATATTTTTATGATGTAGTTTAATACATTATTTTTCAGATCTTCTAATACATATTCGGTGATTCATCTAAAAATATCAATGATGTATTGATGTTTATCTATAAAAGAAATTATTTCAAAATTAAGTTTTTATATCTGTTTATAAAAGTGAAGTACTTTTATCTAAATTAACATCTGTGTGTATAAATGTATGTACCTAATAAATTGTATGTTTTGATGTAATACTATATTTCTTTTTTCTTTCCCTGTGCTTAATATTTGTCAACATATACTAGATTAACTAAATGTTTGAAAATTATTGAGTTTTTGATTTTCTTTGATTTTAGCGTAAAAAATTGTTGCCTTTCTTTGATTGCGCATACCAGGGTTTTGCAACTGGAGATTTGGTTACAGATAGTTGGGCTGTCTGTTATTTTGTAAGCCGAGGATTTGAAGTTGTTTGTGCTCAATCATTTGCTAAAAATTTTGGTTTATATAGTAAGTGCAGAAGCCTTTTAAAATATGCTTATCTTTTTAAATTCCTCAAACTATATATTTGGTTTAGTAAGTCTTTTTTTTTAAGAAATTTATTTATCAAATTTTTAACTATCAAAACAAAAAAACTGTTGTATATACGAAACTTATTTGTAAACTTCTTTCCTCAAAGACTTATTTTATTACAAACTGCTTAAGAGAGGCTTTTGTTACAACTGTCGTATAAATCTTCTTTTTTAAAAAGTTTTTCTTTTGCTGAGAGTTAAAAATAATTTTGAGTTACTATTTCTCTGTTGATTTAATTATCTATGTTTAATGTAAGTGTTAATTTATGTATAATAATGACCTCTTCTGAGTTCAAAATATACACCATTTTGGAAATTCTATGATGGTAAAAATAGATCTGGTCTGTTAGTAGTGAAAGCTTCACTCTTACGCCTTTATTCCTCCCCCCCCCCCTTTTTTTTTAAAGATGTCATTGAATTTTTGAATAAAGCAGAGCTAAATATTTTTAGTTTATCTTTTGTTGGAAGCTGTTATTGTACCAAGCTCCATATGTGTATTTACTACAATATACTGAAATGTAGATATACTATCTGAAAAACTTTTTAGCAATTTTATTATATTTATCTTATAAAAGGCACATATAAATAAATTACATTCATCAAGATATTGGATACTTAAGAATGCAAAATATTATTTGTTATATTGTACCAAAGTTGGAGGATCTTCCATATATAGTTGCTCTAAATATATGTCTATTTTACTATGTAGACTATGTTTTGTATTCCCTTATTTGCATATACCTGAATGAAGGTAATATTTGTGGCTAAATGTGTGCTTGAAAATTATGCAAATGAAAAATTGTTGCAAATCTGAAAATACTAGACATAAGTAAACTGAATTTAAAATAATTTTTAAAATCACCTATTACTTTTGGCCATTATTATAAAATTTCTTGGTAATTTGAATTCAGTTACACATACCATATTAAAAACATATTATTCCTGATTCTCAAAAGTCACCAATATTTGTTAGAAATCTATGTTTTAATGTACATTTTCATTAAGGAATTCAACTATATTTAGCAGGAAGAGACATGAGTAAGCATGCATTTGAAGTAGTAATTAAATCTAAACATGAAATTTATATCGCTAATAAGTATTTATAACTTCGGAAGAGTTGAAATATTTATTTATATATCCTGATTATTACTTTTTTGTTGTTGTTTTGTAAAGTTTTTAAATAATTTGTTATAAATTATATATTTTTATGGGGATTTATTTTAGTAAATTAGTAACTAAAATATAATATTAAAAAGATTTTATATCAAATATTGATTGCTGAAGCAATATGATTGTTGTAAAGTGCAAATTAGAAATTTAATTTAACATGTTATTTGTACTTTTATTTATTTTTTGATAAGTTAAATAACAATTTTCTTAATAATTTATGGTTAGATTAAGCTTCTAGCATAGTTCTATTGTTTATTTCATAATTGTAATTTGGCTACAATAATTCTTACATTTTGTATGAAAAGTATTTATAGGTTAATGCAGAATTTTTCTCTTAATTCTGTACACTTTTTTTTAATTATCAAATAAATAATGTTAAAGAAAAGTACATTAGTTATAATGAAATAAAAAATCTTTCATTTGTTGCTTTTAACTAATTTTATAATATCTGCAGCTCATTTAAAATGGGCTATTTGTAAAAAAAAAATGAGTGATTTTTAGATATCAGTTATAAGATGGAGCAATATACTTTAATAGTATATTTTCATATTACAGATGAGAGAGCTGGTAATTTAACCATGGTAGTGTCCGATCCATCTGTGCTTACAAACTGTCGTGCACAAATTACCTTATTGGTGAGAGGTAATTATTCAAATCCCCCTTGTCATGGTGCATTGATTGTTTCAAAAGTTCTTAATGATTCACAACTTTTTAGTGAATGGTAAGATATTTTCAAGCTTCATAAATGTGACATGTTTCATTAGTATATATTAATAAAGGAAATTATACATAGTAGTTTTTAAATATTTCATTTTCTAAATTTTATTTCATCACATATAATATATGTAAACTTTGTATTCAAAAGAAGTACATATATATATATATATTATTTTATATTCCAATCATGCTTAAAAATAAAGCTTGTTGCTGATGTGTCATCAAAATATTTATTAAACAGAAATCCTTATTTGTGAAATGAAGCAAGGCCAGCTGGAGAAATTGTTGATAAACATACAGATTTTTACTTGATTAACCCTACTGTGATACTAAAAGAAACCTGACAACACAATTTCTTTACTTCACTAATATTAGTAGTATGAGGTGCACAGGAACAAACTGTATTTAAGAAGAAAAAAAAGTCATTAAAAGAGAAAAATACCCAATTCCTTCAAAAAGACACAGGAACTCTGTTGTAATATTGCTAAGCATGACAATATAACACTTGCATCTTATGGGGGAGCAAACATACTGCTCTTGAGCTCCTTTCACACAGGCATCTAGTGAGGGGAAGGGGGGAGAGAAGAAAGAAACCCAAAGCTGAAAATTTTTACAATTTGACTAAACATGGAGTTGAGGCTTAGAACCAGATTAGAGAGAGCCAGAAAATTCACAGTGAAGCCCCTGTCGAGACATTGGCCAGTTCAAGTGTTTTTAATATTCTTGCTTTGTCCACTGTAAATGCATGATAATTCAAAAGATATAACTGGATACAAAAACATCAACTACTGGGATTCCATCTTGAATAGGATTGAAGAGCTTCAAAAGATAGATACTTCATCAAAACCCTCTAAACTTTCCATTTCTAACTAAAGAAAAATTACTGTTTCTGACATGTCTTCCCATAAATGTAAAGTAGTTGTGGTAGCTTAATGGTAATGGTCACAAACTCGTGGCCAATGTGTCACTAGTTTAAGCCTTTGTTCATCTGAAGACTCATCATGTAGATGGGCTAATGCACTCTAAATCTGTTTTGGCTCAAAGTTCTCCAATTGGTATGGTGTGGTAGTTTAAAGGGGGGAGGGTAGCTGACATGTCCCCCTTATCACTTGACCGTGGTTCAAAATTATCTTTGTGCCCAATAGCCCTCGTATTGCTTTATAATGCGACATTAATAAAAACTCACTCGTAAATTTGAACAATGCAAAATAAATGCATACAAAGGCAACAAAACTCTGAATGTTTGTGAAAATTGTTGAAAATGTCTGTGAAATTTGTACAGGAAAAATTAAAAATCAATACTATTTAACAATGCCAAACTAAATATAAATAATAAATTTATCAAATTTTTATAAACTTACTCATAGTGAAAATTATTATACAATGTATTAAATGTAAACAGGATTTAAAACATCTTAGAAGGATTTTTGCTCTCTAATTTAGCTCTTAGTTATGTTAAATTATCCTTTGATTGCATGTGTTAGTTATATTACTTTATTAAGCAAGGTAGGTAACAATAAGCTTATATGTTGCATAATATTAGTAAAAACTGCACATTTTACTTTTTCCAGGATAAGTGGTCAAAATGATCTCTGAACACAATTATAGGTATTCAGGAAACTCAATAAAGCTAGTGTTAATAAAGAAAATTATACTAAATTAAAAATTGCAGCATGTTATACAATTTTTTTGTCTTTATTTCTTTCTTAGGCAAGGACATATTAAAGAAATGTCTGGTCGTATTATTAAAATGAGAGCTGCACTGAAAGCAAAGCTAGAAGAATTGGGTACACCAGGTACATGGGACCATATTGTATCACAGATTGGAATGTTTTCATACACTGGGCTTTCTCGTAAGTTTGTTGTTTCATTCTTTTAAAATAAATTTTTCCAGGATGTGATTTTTCATACATTTGGGTTTTGCAAATGTTAAATTTATTAAATATTTATGATATTCCAACACTTTTAGTTATTAACAATGAGGATTCAATAAACATCTGCACTCTGCTCATTTGAGTTAATTATTAAATTTCTAAATGTTTTTCAATAGTTTGTATCAAAAGAAAGATCAACATAAGAAATTTAATTTTGGGAGAAAATGTACAAGAAATGTAATGTCTTGCATGATTTTATTATAGCAGTATGTAATTGTATGATGTAACAATACATATATACTCTGCAAACTCAAAATTAGCTAATTTAGTTTGTGATGTTACCATATGTTTTACTCTCTTTGTTTGTTGCATTTGCTTAAAATTTTTGTATTTGTGTATTAACTTCATGCCAAAGATTTAACACCAAAGATTAATTGCATTCGAGAAGTTATTTGCCAAAGTTTTTATGAGTTATGGAAATCTTGTTCATACCATTCTATAGACAACTGTTCAACATTTTTCGATACAAACAAAAAATTTATTGAAATTCTGCTGCTGAGTTTACTGATGACATTAGGGTATTATGTAACCAACTTTTCTTATTAATAGTTACTATATATTTATTTTTTATTGTGAAGCATTTTTTTATTACTTGAGAAATACTATTTAACTGTCCAAAATCGTGAACAATATGCATGTATTTTATCATTTTTACTGATGTTGAAAAGAAAAAGTTTAATACCAGGTTGAGTGATTTTTTTTTCTTCATATTTTCGTTTATAAATAGAATACTGTACTATTTCTCCAGTTTGGAAGCAAAGAACATGCAACACCCTTTCTTGACATAAATCTCATGAATCTCCATCCATATAGAAAGTGAGCCATGAATCGAAACAAAGGATAATCAAATGGGGCAAGATCTGCATGCAAGACTAAGTATCTCTTTGATACCTTGCAATTCTTTAAGTTTTTCCTCGGTTAATCTTATTGAATATGCTGGAGTGTTGTCATGCTGCAAAAGCCCATATTGTCTGTGGATTAGTGCTGGATACTATGCCTGCAGAACATCATACACCCATTGCAGTTATTGGCTATAGAGGTCAGCCTGTCCATGTGGTTGGAATTCAAAGTGAAGCACTCCTTCAAAATTCTATTAAACACCCAGCATTAATTGTTCAAACATATTCAACAAACCTTCTGTGGCAATGGATTCTGAGGACTTGCTGGGGTATTGCCAATTTTCCCATGTTGGGATATCACAAAAATATCACTTTTTCATCCCCCATTCATAATTCTGCCTCAAAATCTAAGATCTTGGAAGTGAAAAGGAATTATTTCCAATCAAAACTAGTCCAATTATTTGACTGCTATGGTAAATAAAGCTAGCCACATGAATATGTTTAAAGATAAATTTGGAAGAGCTACTGCCTTTTTGTTATCTTGTTTGGAAATAATACTTTGTAGCCAGTTTTCAATGCTGACTCATATAATTTACTCAATAAAATGCTGTGCTACTGTTACTGCTCAGATTGTGCCATTTCATTAGAAACATCTTTACAGTACCTGTTTAGAAGTCTCAGTTGATGGAGATATCCATTGGTGATATTTTGTGAAGGGGTATTTTCTGAAAGTAAAGCATGGATACTGAAACCTGGTTCATGTTTTTAATAGCTTCCGGCAGAATATCGTTATTAGTAACCAAGACTTAAAGCTGATTTTAAGCTGTGAAGTCATTCATAGAACCATAACCTTCATATACAACTTTTTTCTCCCAGAGGAAACACTATACAAGGCTAATAGCTAGTTTATCGTCCACTACTTTAAACAACTATGACCACGCCCATGAACAAAATCACTGCAACAGTTAATGATTTTAAAGATTGAACCCTGCTGTATCAAATTGAATCTTCTGTGATGGAGCTGTATTTTGTGCATATGTTACCTTCTGGTCTTCCAAGCAGTGAAAAAAAGTTTGATTCAGTCTTGTAAAATTGAGATACTTGGATATAAATTTTTTTTTCATTTGAATTGAATTCATATGTTAAATTTAGATTTACAAAATTTAAATAAGTTTTCTTTTGTTAAAACTAAAATAGAGTACAAAAAATTAGGACAAAAAGTTTTATTTTAAAGAAATATATCACAGTGTCATTTTAGTTTTAAGATATTCTAATTTTTTAAAACAGATTTACCGAGATCAAGTGTCAGTTCCTAATTACTTTTTAAACATCTTTATATATATTTTAAGTATTAAAAAATTGTTTGAGGCATATCATAGTTCTGCAATATTTTTTAAAAAAACTTTTCGTTAGTTTAAGTTAGTATAAAATTAATTAATATTTATAACTATTTATTTTATTTGTAATACATATACATTTGTATATTCTCTCTCTTAGCCAAGCAAGTTAAATTCCTTGTTGAGCAACGTCACATCTACCTTCCAAAAGATGCTCGTATCAGTATTTGTGGTCTGAACTCCAAAAACATTGATTATGTTGCTAAAGCTATACATGAAGCTGTTACAACAGTTAAAGAGAATTAATTTTGTTTTCTACAGAGAATATATTTAAGACATGAAACACCATTTATAGTATTAGATTATATTGTTAGCCTGCTCTGTATGCTAAAGGCATTTTATAGAAATGACTTTTATATAGTTGTTGAATTGAACCTTTGTGTGTTCAAAAAATGTTGTTTATAGTTAAAATAAATTTGTTTTTATTGAGTTGGCATTAGTTTAAAATCTAAGCATTTGTAATGCTTTTACAATTTTGTATTTATTTGTTTATAGGTGAATTAATTAATCTTGTTATTTCTTTACTTGGAAAAATATTAACTTCAACCTACTATGTAACTAAAGGTGTAAGTATGTAAAAAAAAGCTATGAAATTTGTTTAATGCTATTATACTTTTGGAATAACTTGTTAACTAATTTAAACTTGTAAACTATCTTCCTGTTCAAGTTTTATTATTTTTACTTAAAACAGTTTAGTTTATTTTAATAAATAAAATAATCTGTTTTAAATCCAAATATATACAAGAAAATATTTTTTTATGTATTATTTTTCTGTGATTATTAAATTTTATTGGAGGCTATTCTTAAACATGGTATGGAATTGTCATTTATAAGTAATGTAAAGAAAATATATAAATTTTATATCTGTAGAAAATACATGTACAATAAATCTTTATGAATCTGGACCTCACCATTAATATGGACAGCCAGTTAAAGAAGATTCTTAATAAATACAAATTAAGGATAAGTTAGGTTCTATATTGTTTTCTCCCCAATTTTTTCATATGATATAAGTAATTATTGATTTTTGAATTATTTTTAGAGAGTATAACTATTTACCATTTTGCTTTGTCATGTTTCAAAATACATGGTCTTTTTCTAGACTGAGTTGTGATGTACTTTTTAACTTGCTTTTTAGGATTTTTATTTAATCTTTCAATAACCTGATTGACTTAGAACCCCAATTAGTCCAGATTAATGTGGTTCTTCTGTATTTAAATTTAACTTTGTTTAAAATTTTAAGTAGTTTATTCTGTGACTTTTGCAAGACAAAAACTGTATCTATAATTAGTTAAAATATTTATATTTTAAGTTAACCCCAATGTTTATATTACTCTTAAATTTGTTTTATTATATATATTTATTTAAATGTTATTATTATTGTATTTTTTCAATCAGTGGAACAGAATATTGAATCTCAAAAGAAAAGGTGCTTTGCTAAGCTTGATCACATTACACAGCCCCAATTATTTGTGATTTTAATGTACTGCTTGTTTTTAAATCTGTTATATATTTATAATTGTTAGTATATAATATATAGCACACAGTAATCATACATGACATTGCTTATGTAAATATTAAATTTAAGAATTTCTCACCAGTAATGCAAATTGTGTAATTATATTAAAAAGAATTGTGAATAATCTGAAAATTTCTTTTAGTTTTTATCTTTCATATATATGTATTTCTTTCAAATGTTTCTTGAAAATGCATTTCATAATTAAATTCATTTTAATGGATGCCACATGAACAGTTTGTTTTGTTGTACTTTCTTTCGTTTGTACTAAATTTTAAAAGTATTTAATAATAGAAAGTGAAACTTTTACTGAAACTGTTTAATAATATATATATATATATATATTAGTGTTGGAAATTATTTAAAATTTCATCAAAAAAAAATGAAACCCTGTTAAAATAGAATTTTATTGCAATCAAGTAATGATTTGTTTAAGTTAAATTCTTTTAAAAAGAAAACTCTAATACTTTCTAGGGCACTTAACATAAATTAGCTTCAGTAATTTGATGCTTAAGCTCCGGATTGAGTGTATTAAAAAGTAATTAATTAGAGGTTAACGATAAAATATAAGATAATCACTAGTGGTTTCATTTAAAATTGTGTGTTTATTTTAGCAGCATAAAATACCCATAAACAGTTGATATATGTTCTACTTTTAAGTTACTTATTTGAAAGCTTGTTCCTTAATGTCTGCTTCATATTTTGGCTACTTTTATTCCCTTTCTATTAATACCTTTCTCTATATTTAATTCTTTTCTTGACAAATTGAAATTATAATCTGTAGATTTCACTATGTATATATTATAAGATTTTGATATTTCATTTATATGATGCATTCTTTGTTCTTTATATGCAAGAAATGCATGTTCTACAATATCGTCGCTACACTGTGGAGGGGATTATTGTTTGTTATTAGTGTCTTTTGGGAAAAGAGATATAAACATTTCTAAGAAGGAAAAGGGACAATGATGTGGTTTAAATTTGTAATCTTTAAAGTCTATATATAGAACCTAGATGCAAAACCAAATTTTCATGCTAGCACGCGACTCTTTGTAGAATATGGACACAGAAGTGGATTTGTTTTCTTACTCACAAGTAACTTTTTGAAAAATTAAAACCAATATCATGATTATTTACATTGAAAGGACTAATGATTTCAAACACTTTTTCTAGAATTCTTTCTCTGATATTCAAAAATGTGAAACTTTATGTTTTTTTTAAAATTTAACAACTTTTTTCTTCATCCTTCCTCCCCCCGAATACTTCCAAACTCATGAATACAAATAAGTGGGCATTACTGGAAATTGCTTTAAGAGTGTTTTTCTATAGCAGCATTTTTAAAAATAAATGGAGCTTTTCTTGCTTTTAGAAATCTGTTTGCTGGTTCTTAACAAGTTTTGTTAACAGAAAACTGAATGCAGAAGTAACTGAATTAAGTGAGCAAATATTTAAATGTATATGCAGATGCAGGTAAATTTTTTCAAATACGTAGTTATAAAGAGAAAAGAGAAAGAAAAACAATATCATTCAAGTTATAGGTACATAGAAATAGAAATCTGAAGAACCGCACGTGGCTTGCAAACCACAGTGTTTCAATCTCTGCCCAAGTGCAAAAGCGTCATTAGTTTTAGTGTCATGTTTGAAAGAAATTTAAGAAAGGAATATTTTATCTGTTTTGGTCGTCTCACCACTTTGAATCCACTGCTTGCCCAAAATAAAGAACTTATCTCTTGAAAGCATAACTTTATTCCTAAGCGAAATTTAACATGATTTTCACTACAGTGTGACTTACAACAAAAGACAAAATAATAAACAATTTTAAAAAATTCATCAGTTTTATCCTACATTGATAAATGACTAACTCAAAATGTACAGGACTTTTTAGTTAGCAA
The DNA here is from genome assembly GCA_019973955.1 of Trichonephila inaurata madagascariensis. Taxonomy (NCBI): domain Eukaryota; kingdom Metazoa; phylum Arthropoda; class Arachnida; order Araneae; family Nephilidae; genus Trichonephila; species Trichonephila inaurata. The sequence goes on from BMAV01009505.1 coordinate 79,527, forward strand.
AATAAACGGAAGTTGAAAATAACATTTGTTTCTGAAAAATTGGATCCTTCCAATTTTTGCTTTAGTAATGAGTTTGAATTTTTACACTTAGTTCAACTCTCGAGGTCTTACCTTCATTAAGTATCATACTTACCAGTTTGCAGTGGCGTAAAGTACACCCACGCATTGTGGGAGGGCCAAAGCTTGACTGACATTACGTATTTGGGCTTGGGGTCCTAAACTTGAGTTTGCAGGGGGCCCCTAATATTCTCAGTTATGCCACCGCCAGTTTGATCAATTTATTTTTCCATGGGGGATGCGCCTCCAGTAAGGCTTGATCTTCCCGCATTTTTGACATTTCTCTTTGTCATCCCCCCCTTTTTTGATGTGTAACATCTTTCCTCTCGGTTGCTGGATATTTGTTGGGAGTGATTTCGTGAAAAGGGATGGATGTGTGTAACAGAATGTGACGTAAGTGCGCACTATTTGACTTGACCAATGAGAGTTCATGGCTGTGTCTTTTCGCTACCCTCGCATGGGGGTCTAACTCTAGTAGCCATCAAGCACTCGAGCAATTGACTCTAAATCCGTTAGTCATGATATTGGGGAACATAAGTGCGCAGAATGCTTATTTGAAAATGGACAAACAGTGATTTTGGTGGTCGTATACATTTCTTCGAATCAAACGGTTAAAAAAAAAATTAAAGATTTGCTGTATTTTGTACTTTTACTCTTTTAAAAAAATTATCACTCGCTTCTCCTGATTTTGAGTGGTGATTTAAACTTTAAATTCAGTTTGCTGAATGACCCGCTCATAGATTTTATGAATGATGAACTCAAGCTCGAAATGAACACAAATTGGAATGTTTCGACTGCTAACAGTGGTACTGTTATTGATGCTGTTTTTCAACGGTTTTTAAATACTTTGAAATCACAAGTATATGTGTCATATTTTAGTTATCATAAGTCTATTGTCTCCGCTCTTCCCCAAATTTAACAAGAATAATTATTTTTGATAAAATATTGCTCTTTTTGTTAATTAAATACAATTTTCATTAAATATATAATTATTCGATAGAAAATTATTTCCAATCATACTCGATTTTCATATTTTTTTCAGGAAAAGTTAATATTGCGGATTTACCAAGATAACATGTCAGATGTCACACATCATATGCGACTACTGTAAGACTAGTTTTTTTTTCCCTCTCCTATTTACAGAATTTAGCGAAGATTATAGATATGTATTTTCTCGTAAATTAATGTCTTTTGCAACTCTTGTCTGAATATGACCATTGCGTCAAGATAACCAGTCAATCAGTGGCGTATACAAGGGAGTATAATCCCCATAGACAGATCTTTACCGTAGAAATGACCCTCAGCGCTTACATCTGCATGTTTTTAGAATGTATCCTTCACAACAGCGGTCTGTGTATGCCAGTGGCGCACACAAGAATTTTTCAAGGGGAGGGGGCCAAATGCAAATGTAGAAATTTAATTTTTCCATATGATCATCTTTTCTTTATTTTTAAACCTATCATATTTACACCCGGCGTATAATGCGCACCCATAAGTTTCAATTTTGTTTTTTGGGTTAAAAACATGCGTTATACTAAGGTGACCAGTTTTTCTGCAATGAAAAGGAGGACGCGCGTGAAAAATTTAAGAAAAAGTTACAACGTAAATATATGAAACATTTTATTAATACAAATGCGCTAATTACGCTTGCATTCTTTTTAATTATTTGCTTAAACAAGTGCTTTCCCATTGAATTTTTTTTTTTTTTTGTCAATATATCATTTTCTAATACATCGGAAATTTCGGAGCAAAAAATATCCTTTATATTGAGCTTTACAGTAAGTGCTACAGCTAAAGTATCAACATTCAATCTTGATTTCTCACTTGTCCAAAAATCATTACTAACTGAAAAAAACTTTTTCAATTTCTGCATTAGTTCCAGGTCAGCACTATATACGTAAATTCATCAAGACTAAATTATCATATGGAAAGTGTTCATTTTTGAAATGGTTAAGTATTTCCATCCCATCTTTTATGAATTTCAACATGCTGATTTATCAATTGTTCCAATTTATTCGAATTTAAATATAAATTCAGTCTTCTAATTTATTCAAACAGACAGTTGTCATCGATTTGAATATCGGGCATTTCTTTCGATAAAAACTCAACATAATTTTCTATATATCTGTCCAATTTACTTGCTATTAAGTCAAACAACACTATTAAAAACTTATTTCCTGTGGTATTTGTTTCAGACCCTTCTTCGTATATTGAAACATGTTTAGTTAATCTCTGAATAGAGATTAACAGATCAATTTTAAAATATTGAAAAGGAGGAAGGACACAGAACCTACAAAAGAGGACGGTTGGGTCACCTTAGTTATACGCCAGATTTAACGGTATTTATTATTTCGAAAAAGAATACGTATTTTTAACTTTTAAAATAATACGAATAGCATTAACTAAAAATTTTAACTTGGAAATGCTTAATATTCATAACAAACGGTTCCTCATTAATTACTCGATTAAAAGAATAACTTAAAAATTATTCTTTTAATGCTGAGAAATAATCCCCATTACAGAAGGAATAGACAATGAGGTGTGCATTAATTGTGCCTACGTGCTTTGGGTCATGAAAGACAGTAAAATATTCCTCACGTAGAAGCAGCATTCTCTTTCCATTTTGTGTGATTCATCGCGCGCTTTCGAGTTTCAACAAAGGGCAAGTTTCCCGCCTTTCAGCGTCTCCGAATGCAAGACATAAACAAAGGCAGTGAAAACCGAACTCGTTTTCCCACATTTCTAACTGAAAAACTGACCTTCCGCTGCCTTGAACCGAAACCTTTCCACGTGCACCGACTCACGTAAACAGGAATGATAAAACATTTCGGGGAGGAACGAAGGTAAAAAATATTTTTTTCAATAAGAGGATGTGACGATTTCATCAACTTCATTGGGTTTCAAATATATATTTCGCGATGTTTGATTATACCTTGCTTCGTTATGTTGAATTGCACGTGAACTACCTTCGTGCACAAAATCATCAGATTTTCAAGATCTGATTCCTTAGTTCGAATGTATTTTTTATATATATTTACGATATAAACCACACATTATTTATTTTATAGCACGCGCATCGTCCCGGTTAAGTCAAGCTTGTTACTGTGAGAGATATGATTCGTACTTCGTTTTAAACTGTCATTTTTTTAATAAGTCATGAATTGCTTACGGAGTTAAAACGGAACATGACATTTCTCTCAAAGCAGAGAAGTACAATTCAACGTGATGCGTATACATATTTCAGGCATGGCAATTAATATTGATTCCATTCCCTCTATTACGATTTTGGATCTCCGATTTCTTTGGTAAAAGAAAACAGAGGGAATTTTCTTTTATATTCAAATAGATTAAATTGTTTTCTCTACAGATATGTATATATTAATCAATTGTAATAGTATTTTTTTAATCAGTATGTGTGATTCCGGTATTTAATATTATCTCTTGTAAAACCAAAACTTTTTGTTAAGGAATATTATATACTTGTAAACCCTGTCACACGCAATTTGTAGTGAGAGTTTTTTGGTAATATCCTGGAGAAATTCCTCGTTTGGAGTATAAACAGTACTAGATGAGAGATTTAGTTATTGATTTTTTTCTCAACTTATATTATAATTGTGATTTAGCTCGTGCATTTCACTTTAAATCTCTCAAAGACGAGATTCAAGATTGCTAAAATATTGTTTATCAAATCTTTATTATTTTCATTTATTGGCTCTAATCATGGAACGTTGTTTTTTTTCTCTCTCTCTTTTCTAATGGGCTGCGGATTGGTGTATTACCATGGCAGACCTAGTACATACCTGGAATCTGGTTTCTCTTTTTAGTGCGGCACCATATATGCGGATACCAATCGCCGCAGGTAATTTTGACGCCCAGTTTCCTCCCTAGAGGGAGGCACCTGAACTCTGACTATGCGAACCTGTACTAGGATAAAATTTTGTCGAGAGCACCCAAGCCAAACACATTCTAGGGATCTTTTACATGCCGTATAATCATACGAGATGGCCACTGTCGATTTTCTGCATCATGAAACGTACTTTAAAAAGTCCCATCTATTCTTAATGACATACAAGATGTAGCTATTAAATAAAGAGATCGTCACTGCTACAGAACAAATGAGCATACGACCAACAATTATTTGGCCTGAAGACTTCTATTTCGAATGCAGTACTTTTTTTTCGTTCCTATAAACAAATCCGTATAGCTGTAGACCTCGTTCGCATCAGTGTTCTTTTTTTGTTTTATCGGAAAAATGATAAATATAAAAATTGATCAACAAATTGTTGTGAAATTTCACATGAAACATGGAAAAAACGATACTTATAATTTATTGAAACAAGTGTATGGAAATGATGATTTCTTGTGTGCATGTGTTTTTGAGTGGTTCAAGCGTTTTCAAAATCGCCGATATGACATAAAAGATGATTCACGCTCGAATCGCCCTTCCACGTCAAGTGAGTGAGTGAATATTAACGTCGCACTGTTCAGCTGCACGAGGGCTTTTGGCGACGGACCTCGTAATGTTGAACCTTGGTCAAGTGACGAGGATGACACCTGTTCCTTCCACGTCAAAAACGGATGGCAATATCCAAAAAATTGATAATCTGGTTCGATCTAACCATTACTTAAGTATTTATGCGATTGCTGAGACTATAGGAATTGACAAAGAGATTATACGTACTGCAAATTTTATATAACAATTGTGGCATGAAAAGAAGTATGGGGCGTAAAATTCTCACATTTGAGCATCAAGAAGCTCGCAAAAATGTTTACACTGACCAGAGACGGATTAAGGTAGTCGGAGACCCCTGACGGTAAAAGGTTTGAGGCCCATGGGCTCAAGAGTCGAAAAACTAAAATAGTGAAAAGAGTCGCTTACTTTAAATTCTCAAAATAAAATGTATTGACAATAATAAAACTCAACGACTATAAAGAGAAAAATCTTAACTGTATATAAAAAAATTTTTAAAACCTTACTGAAGAACTTACAGTTTTACTCTACAACTTGATTTCTCTTTAACGAATTCATCAGTTATTTTTGCCATAACTATTTTGTCCAAAACATTTTGCTCTGTATATAATATGGCCATGTTGTTCAATTTGCCTTTTCTCCCATAGTATTTAAATTATTTTTAACACGTTATAAAACTGAAAAAGATCTTTCGCCTGATGCATTCAATAACAGTATTGTTAAAAATATTTTCAAAAGTATTTTTACATTAGGATTTCTCTTGCCACTCGATAAATTTCTGGTGGGTTTTTTTATTATACCTTTGTTTTCTTTTCTTTTGCTCCTACTCATATCGTCAAAATTAAAAGATTCAATGTCGTCTTTGTAAGTTTCCTTTAATTTTTGTGTAACGTTCTTTTTAATTTTAGGTTATAATCTCTCGTCAAAAATACAATAAAGTGTTCTATAACAGTTTGATAAATCTCAGCTCTTTCGGATAGTTCTGCTCTTGCCCTATCATATATGACATAAAATGAATTAACTATGAAATTTTCCCTTCTTTCAAAAATTCGTAACCGACTTCTTTACTTTCCTTTTACTGCCTGCGAGCTTGTCCAGCTTCCTTAAACCAATTGCTCCTTGTCTATTTTTCCAAATTCATTTCTGAAATTTTGAATATAGTTTTCTAGAGGTTTTCGTAAGCTCTTGAATAATTGTTCTTGAATCTTTTGCGTAATTGTTTTGGGGTTTTTCTGCTTTAAGAATTTGGGGAGAATTTGTTTCAGAATAGTAGTCAGTGGTTTTATCATACTTCCTGCGAGTTTTTATATACTTTGAATTTTTGTTTATTTTTTTATATGCTTTGAATTTTTGTTTATTTTATTTGGTTTTTCCTACCGAGTTGCAAAGGGGGAAGGTTGGCGCCTTCAAACTAGTTTAACCCCACTTATTCGGTCCTAAGTCCGAAATTGCTTTCTGACTCGCAGGTTCTTTTTTATAGTTCCTTTTTTGTATTTTTCTATAAATTCGATCTTCATGTTTTGCTTTTATATTTTTATTATGTTATTTCTTGTTATGTTCATTATCTATTATTTCTGGTTTTTGATATATTATACAAATTTCTTTCATATATATATATTCACACTCAGCTTATTGCAATGATTTGCTATTAGCATTTATTCTCTGGAGTATGGTATTCCCAATCATGGTCATTAGGGAAGTTTTATATTTTTCCATCTGTTTCTAAAGGGAAGAAGCCTCCAATATTGTGGTCTTTTTCTTCCTCATTCGTATCACGGATTCAGCCACGATTATTAAGCTTTATCTCGCTATTAAGACCTAAATTCAATTAATTTGAAATAGTTTGCTTTGAACTAGAAATATCTTTTATCATATAACTTAATTTAATTCCTTTAGTAAAATACACTGAAGGAAATAAAAATCTTTTCACAAAGTAGGATTTGTGCTATGCCGATGAAATTTGGTAGGTTTGCTTATACATTTGAAAGATAACTTTGATTCAAATTTCTCGCTAGGCGCAATGTGGCGCTAGTTGCGCCACGTGGAGGATGTGAATCAAGTGTACTTTATATACGCACTATAAAGTTCGTGAGCGTTATTTATAGTTGAGATTTGACGTGGTGAATTAATGTTAGTCCAACAGCTCGCTGAGTGTGAACACGAGGTTGTATAATAGAGATAAAAAAAAAGGTGGATTTTCTTGCCACGGTATTACAGAAAGACTTGGAAGGAATGTATCCACTGTGCTTGATTTTTGGCAGCAGTGGTCCAGGGAAAAGGCACTACCTCAAGAAAACTTTAGCTCAATCATGCACAGGTCACCACTGACAGAGAAGATCACAGTATTCACCACAAGGCTGGGGAACGTAGTGCATCTACAGCAGAAATTGTAGCTTTTTCCAGCACCAGAGTGACACAGTGAACTGTAACAAATCAATTGTTTAAGAAATAGCTCGCAGCCAGACACCCTGTAGCGTTCATACCATTTGCTCAAAATTATTGACATCTGTGAATTCAGTGATGTCACGCTAAAGATAATCGGAGAGCGGAGTGGCGATGTGTTGTGTTCTCCGATCAAATCTGTTTCTTTCTTGATGCAGTGGCGTAACGGAGAATATTAGGGACCCCCTGCAAAGTCAGGTTTGGGGCCCCTAGCCATACTTGATGTCAGTCAGGCTATGGGGCTCTAGAATCCTGGCCCAGCCCAGAGATGCGGGGTCGAGCAGTGTACGTTACGCTTCGGCAGTGATGGCTGTATATTGATTAGAAGAAGGCCATGTCTCAGCGCCTGCAAACAATCTTTCTGTCTCCTAGACACACTGGGCCTGAACCTACAGTTATGGTCTGGCGTGAGCAATTTTCTTTGATTGATGAAGCACTCTCGGGGTTAATTCACATATCCTGACTGTAAATTAGTATGTCAGTCTGGGGATTCAAACTGTTGCACTGCGATTTATATACATCATCCAAGGGGTGTTTTCCAACAAGATAACGTGCTTCGTTATCCCTGTTGTTATCCAACAGGCTCTATAGGGTGCCAACGTGTTACTTTGCCTGCAAGATCACCAGATCTTTCTCCAATCAAGCATGAATGGGACATCATTGGATGGCAATGTCAGCTTCATCCACAACCAGAATTAAACAACCTTATAATGACCGACCAAGAGCAACAGGCATGCAATTCCATCCCATAAATTGATATCCGGTACCAATACGACACATGGCATGCACGTTTGTATGCTTGTATTTAAAATTGTAGCAGTTACACCGGTTTTTAATGTATCATCATTTCCTATTTGAAATGGCTCTACTCACGCTTACATTAACCTGTGATCTTGAAAATATGATCAATTAAATATGTTACCTGCACATTTGTATAGGTAGCCGATTTGTATTGCCGAAGTTTTATTAGTCGACAATATTTTGATCTTAGTTTTGGGATTTTTTTTTTTTTTTCATCAGTGTAAAATGTACCCGAGAGTGATTAAGCACGGCTGTGAACTGAAAACGAACTTGTTTGATTTGAATAGTATTCATTTGTTCGAAATAAAATTCGGGCAAAAAAAAAAAAAAAATGCATGAGAAAAAATTGTACAGATTGCAACAATAGATATACGGGTAAAAGATGGCTAGGGTTGCTACACGACTCAAATACGAGGAATTCATCGGGGTTCCAATATCGGTTCAATATCTTTTTGTTTCACATTGAATTTATAAATGGAATCCATCAAGCTTGGTCCCCTGGCGGCTGCCAGGTCCGCCACCTGCTTAATCCGCCTCTGACACTGACCTAAAATTATCGAAAAGGATAATAACGTGTAAGGAATCATAGTTGTGTACTTATGATCCTGAAACGAAGCATCAATCTATGTTCTAGCACAGCCTATCCACGGACAAAAAAAATCACGAATGAGCAAATCCAAAATTCCAACCAATGATGATTGTTTTTTCGATATTCATGGGATTTTGTACCCCTTAATTAGGTTCCTCTAAAAATGTCAAACTATTAATCAATATCACTACTTTCATGTTCTTCATAAACTCATTGAAAGAATAAGGATGAAACACACAACAAAATTGTTGAGGGACAAATCTTAGGTTTTCCATCAAGGCAATGAAACTTTTTTTTAAAAAAACGAAAAAATTTATCGAACTTTGAAATTTTTTCGTCAGAACTCGCTCCGGCTCATTCCGTATTGCTTGGCAAGAGGTTCCTAGCCAAGTTCAGAATCCCAGTGTTAGAACATCCGTTTTATTCGAGGGATCTTGGGCCATGCCACTTCTATCGGTTTAACCCTTTATTTACCGCAGTTTTTTTCATGCAAATTTTTTTCAGAATCACTACATTGAAAATTAAGGGATATACATAAACAAAATACTCAACTTTGGGAAATTTAATTAGTTAGAGCTATAATTAATTAATTAAAGATATTCAACTGTAAAATTAATTATACACACTGTTCACTTAAAACAAATCGTCAAATCGTTTTCTAAGGTCTTCATTAACATACAAAATAATAAGACACCTTTTGACATTAACCATTTTTTCTGAACAAAGAGGACAATCTTCGTAATCCACTGAAAATGCCATCAGCTGAAAACATAATTTCTGCTATAAAACTATTCACCATCCCCGCTAAAATACTCATCATAGAACTCGTGCTGCTATACATCTTGGAAGAGTGGATTTTAAAGAATATTCTTACTAAGTATCGTCAGTAAAAATGGTTATTCTATGTAATTTTAAAATATGAGTGGTATAAGTACCGTCGGTAGATAAAGGGTTAAAATGGGAAATCGGCATTGAAAGGAACATGATTTGAGAGTTAAAGTTGGGAAAGAGAAAGCAGCACTCGTCCTGAAGCAGCTCACACAAAAAGACTTCCAGTACTATTCTGAACAACGCAAGATTCACATGCTGAGTTATAAGGATAGAGGAGGGGTGTACATTGAAGGGGATAATAAGTTAATATGTATGAAATCAAAATAATTTTTTTTATATCATTAGTCTCGTTATTTAATAGTCACACCTTTCAGTGCCGACTTAAGCTCATTTCGGACCCTGGAGTAGGGTACAGGTCCCCTTGGCGCTGGAGGATTGAAATTTATAACCAGAAAATCTGATTAAGTTCTGGTTATCCGGGGCCCTACTGGACCTCTCCCCCCACCCCCTCGGACTCCTGGAGGCCCGCCCAAAGTGCCCAATGGGTAAACTGGCACTGACTCTTTGTAATTGTGCATATTTTTATGAATCAAATTACGAATATATATAAGCAGAGACAAAAACCGAAGACCAAAATTCTCATTCTTGATATAAAAAAACATTACTAAAATTTTAAAATATTAACTGAGGATTTTTTTTATCTCTTTAAATATCTCATCTTTTTTATTATTATTATTATTATTATACATCATATATTTTACCACTGCTTTCTTCCTTCCTTTTTTTAAAAAAAAAATTGAAAGTATTACTTAAATTTTATGCACGATTTGTGTGTGTGTGTTCTCATCTTTAATTCAACTTCTTTTTTTAATCATTTCCAAGGCTAATGAAAATTTTCTTTACAATATTTTTTTACTTTTTCTAACTAATCAGGGAGGATTATAAGAACGACCCCCGTGTAGGGAAGCGATGCACATAAAATCTGACGAGAGCTCAAACGTCTTCCCGTTGGTGTGGTGTGATAGTTAGGAGAGGGGAGTGCCAGTTCAGGTGCCGTCCTCGTCACTTTACTATGGTTCAAAATTAAGAGATCCCTCGCCAAAAGCCCTCGTGTAGCTGTACAGTGCGACGTTAATAGTCACTCCCCCACTCGGGGATGATTATTCGATTGTTTTTATATTCGAACAACTTCCGAAAGCTGCGGAGTTATTAAAGGCAGAAAAAACATTTCATTTTCTATCTGAAAATTCTTTCGAACTTATTTTTTTCTTCACTAGCTTGCTTACGATCCCGTGGTACCGAAGTGATATTTCCCATAGGATTTATCTCTTTTAGTAAAAGCGAGTGAGAGACATTCCCTCAGGATTATAATTCGATCTTTCTCTGTTTTCAATTCTCCTCTATGTCAACCAATATTTATGTTTTATTCCAAGACTTTATGTCTAGATCTTAGGTCTCCATTTGTAACAATTATATACCGGATACATTTTGTCACAAATAAACTAAAAAATGAATATTTCTCCAATTTAAATACTATGTGTTTATGTATGTATCCTACACTTATTTAATTTAAGTGAGGCTTCTTTAAAGGGCTAAAAATACACATTTAAACAGTTTTTTAATTTAAAAATATAACAAAACCGTATAATTTAATATAATAGAAATCTAATTTTTCTTTTTAAAAAGAAGAAGAAAAAGAATTGAGAATCAAAGCAAAAATCACAACCACACTTATCTATTAACCATTTAAGAGCATGTACACTATATATATATGTAAAAAGAATCACATTAAACTTGTTGCAGAATATCGGCCTGGTGGTCAGTAAATCGTGGACTTGTGATTAGTTTTCAACGATAACTATGATAAGGAATAAAGGAAGTAGTTAAAAACATAATATTGGGTTTTAAGTCTTCAAATAGTACGATTTGGAGCTGAAGGTATTGAAACAGTTATCTCTTGATTATGTCTCAAAATTAAAGATGTGATATGCTTGTTCAACTATATAAATAAAAATCAGTATAAACGGTCACTAATAAAGTAATATGTTGTCACTTATATGATATATATATATTCATCATAACATACATCTAATCTATTTCAGTGAGGTTTTAATGCATGAGCCGGGGCCCTGGGTCTCGTTTCGTTCTCAATAAGACATGATCCGAATAATTTTATCGCTAAATCTTATTCCCGGACATATTCTCCGAAGAACTAGGAATTTCGAATTATATGATAACTAACAACAGAGGCAAGATAATATTGTTAGGTTTTGTTCGTTACCCGCATCTAGGCCTAGGTCTATTACCATAGACCATCATTACTCATTTAGTCGAAAGGCTGCGGTCGGTTTGGAAATTGTGAATCTCTCACATTTATTAGTTACAAGTCACCGTTTGTACGAATATTTAACAACGTATGTTGTACATATTGTCTACTTAAAAGGGTCGTAGGTGGAGTTTATTTTTACATAAGGATCCAGTGCCTCAAGATGTCTTAAGACGTCCCTGACCTAGTGATGCTATGAATTCTAAGAAATTTTAAAAAAAAAACTTAGTGTAATCAAGTTTTTAAGACAAAATCTTATTCTATTTCATCCTTAAATGAAACATATTGCGTCATTTGTTCAAAAGTATCGCCTTTTGATTCTACAAGAGCTTTAAGTCACTTTGGTCAATTATCTATTGAGGCACACACACAGGCAATACCTCCCTACCTAAGCGACCGCAAAATCTCATACTTGCTCGATAATTGAATGACCTTTTGATGTCTAAATGTTGAAGAGCTTCAGAAATCTCCGACAGAATCTTTTTCAAGGAGAAGCAACTGCTGCACGCTTCTGTTCGGCGTTCATTATACTGTGTGTGACTCATTTAGAACTACATGCTTATGCGGCTACAATATTTTGAAAAATGTTATCACATGACTTCCAACAAAATTCAAACACATCAATTTTTTGTATCAGAAATCTGGCACGATAGGCATTATCTAATGTACCCCTTAAACCCGTGGTAGCCTATAGGTAATCGTCACGAGCCCGTGACCAGCGTATCATCAGTACGAGTGTAATCAGCAGGGGCGGCTCTAAGACCGAACCCCTGCCCGGAGCGGCATTTGGATCAAATTTGAAAAATATATATTTTTTTTTTCTGTTGCAAAAAAAATTTGATATATTTTCTGAAATATTATTGGATGTGAATTTGGTAACGTAACGTAATTAACGTATCTTACTTCCTTAATCCTAAGGTGATCAATCGTCCTCCTTTAGGGAGGACAGTCCTTCTTTTATAGGATATGTCCTTCCTCTAAAAGTGTCCTCCTTTTCAATATTTTAAAACTGATGTGTTAATCTCTGTATTCAGAGATGAACCAAACATGTTTCAAAAATGTTGAAGACTGGTCTGAAACAAATATCACAGAAAAAAACAGTTTTCAATGGTATTTTTTGACTTGGTCTCAAGTAAAGTGGGCAGATATAGAAAATTACGTTGAGTTTTTATCGAAAGAAATGCCTGATATTAAAATCGATGACAATTGTCTGTTTGAAATAGAAAGAAGACTTAATGTACATTTAAATTCTAATAAATTAGAACAAAATTGGAAAATCAA
>BMAV01009505.1:98949-119894 GCA_019973955.1 Trichonephila inaurata madagascariensis
CCCCCCCCCCCCCCAGATTTCGATATTTTATTGATTATTTTGATTCAAATTACTCCTCAAATATACTTCAAGGCAGAGTTTTTACAAAATAGTTCAAACAGATTTTTTTTAACAATCAATTGCTTGCCAAAAGATGTTTTAAATTACTCTATTAAATGGTTTATATTATGTGTCCCGTAATACTACTCTAATAAATTTCAGTTATACTGAAAACGATAGATATGGGAATAAACTGGAAAATATACGAAAGACCTATAAAATTGAAATAATTAAAATTCCTTCTTATTCATATAATTTAAGCATCAATGTAAAAGCATTAATTTAAGCATCATTCTAAAAAGAAAAACAGAAATTTACTTTTTAGATTACAGGAGAAATGTCTCAAAAGAATATAAATGGAAATCTTCATGTTTTTTTACTTCATGTTTTAATACTGTTGTGTAGCGTGCCGGTTATTTTAAATATTTTATGCAAGTAAAGCACTTCAGAAAATAATGTTAACTTTTAAATATGTCAGTTATTTTCTTTGAAATTTCATTCATTCTTTTTGCTTTCTTTACGCTTGTAGACTTTCCGAAGTTCATACTGTATTTTTAAGTCCATTTTATTATATTTTGAATGTTTATTGTACAAAACCCTGATATACATTTTGCACATAACTTTTCAAACGTTTTCGAAATTTACATCAGCCAACGCAAAAAAAGCAAGGTAAAAATAAATTACCATGCTAAAATTTGGGGTGTGCTTTTTGGGGGGAGGGGGGAGGCGTGTTTTTTTTTTTTAAAAAAAAAAGATTTCTGAAATGCATATATAAAAACATCAAATACATCAAGAAATTATTTTACTTAAGATTTATTGAAGGTAGTGAAAAGTGGAGAAAAAAAATATTACACTTGAAATATTTCAAAACATCGAGTGTTCTTTTTTTCAAAAATATTGGCTCAAAAATATAAACTCGAAAAATTTGTAATTGTATTATGTTAACATTTCTTTAATGTATGAAAAGTTTATATTTATGATAAAATTTCTGGTGTTTCTTATGGATTTAAACAAAATTATTAAGTATTTTCTTTTCAGAGATTTGTGCATTGATTTAATATGTATTTAATAAAAATTCAAAAAAAAAACTATAGTTACATTGTTACGAGGCTGATCGTCTTTCCTATACAGGAAAGGTCCAAGCAATTAACAGGTTGGTGCTTCTGGAGTAAATCGCATTTTGTTCTGCAACTTTCCAATAATTACAATAGATTTTATTTCGCAGGAAACAATTAACTCTCACGTATAAAAATCTGAAACAGAACAGGTTCAAAAATCACACAAATATTGAACTCAGCAATTGATATCCGTATTTCCAATTTCGCATAAGCCAAATGAAACGTACATTCTCTGTCAAATGTTTGACTTCAATGTCGCTTTTCTGCATTGTTCTTATACAAGCTGGGAAACTATTCTCACAATTTACCTATTTAAATAGAATCTACAGTAATCTCTTAAAATAATCATCCTAGACCCTTCTGGAATTTTCTAGGTACCTCTACTTCTGCAGCCAAAGTTGGAGGGCAGAGTCGACAAAATCACACGTATTCACTTAGTATTATTGAAAATGTTATCTTTTGATCAACAAGTGGTTCTTTCAGCCTCAATATCGTTTCTGCAGGGAAGTAAAAATGTCCAAAATCTCTGAAAAAAAGTATTATTTTTTTTAGCCTTTGTAGATATGGCAAGTCCCTAAAAGTGGAAGCCATTTCATTGGTGGCACCCTCTAGTGGCGGCTTCCGCTGGAAAATTGTGTCGTTTGAATTTTATAAATTCGAACTCTCACCGGATGCTAACTATTGCCGTGATTTTATTCTGCCGAGAGTATTAGAGCTAAATTGATACTCAAAGAAGCTTTTACATGCCACATAAACATATGACACGCGTGCCAACGATTTTTGTATCCAAGAAACCTATAGACTCCAGCCGGGTTCGAACCCACAACCTTAGATTTACGAAGTGGGCAAGCTACCTCTAAGCCACCAGAGCCGATTATTGCAGCACAACAAAAATTGTTTTATATCTAAACATTTTAAGTTTGAAGCAATTTTTCTTATGAAATTCAAAGTAACTTCACACTTTGGAGAAGGGAGAGGGAATTCCTCTATTTTATTTTTCTACTTTATTACTTTATTTTATTATTCTTTATTTTAATACTTAATTCAATTTACAAAATTGATCGCAAATTTGATACATCAAATTTGTAAGAATGTATACGTAATAATATAACGTAATACCTTTTTCATCCTTTACAAGACAGCTATCAAGACATTTCTATGAAATTACCAGGCACTCACTCAATCGAAGCGGATTACGATGACAAAATGACAAAAGTAGAGATCCAGTGGAAGTTATTGAATAATAAATTCATAAGCAAAAGTGATATTTATAACATTTTATTGTATCTTCCTGAAAGATTCTTAGAAATTAGCAAGGACGAAAATTGCTGGACATTAGTTTTACCTAATATGAAAATGTTAAGTAGAAAGTCACACTCACAAAATGGATGAATCATTAAAAAAAAAAAAGAAGTCTAGACAAACATCGTAATAATTTATTTATCAATTATTGATTCAAAATTTAATGGCTTTTAGAGATTGAATTCCAAAATATTTTTTGTTCATTTTGTTTTGAAAAAATAAAATAAAATGAATGTAGGAAATTCAGATGGATAAAAATCGACTTCCAAAAATAAATTATTTTGCATGATTCATTTAAGAAACTAGCAAATATAATTGACTACGATGACTAATAGGACTACTCTAATCAAAAACTTGTTTACCTTTCAAAGTTCTTTATTATTCATCTTCCTTCCTCAGTGGCTCGACAGCCCAGGGTGGGCCTTGGCCTTCTCAAGAAGCCTTTTCCAGGCCAGCCTTCTTCCTGCTAGTGTTCTCCAATTCTTAGTTCTCAAAACTAGGAGATTTTTTTTTCTAGGCCATCAATCCATCTAAGATTTGACCTACCCTTTCTTTGTGCGCCAATTGGTTGGGCATTGAAGACTTTTTTTAGTGGTGCGGTTTTCGTCCATTCTGACAACGTGACCTGCCCATTTAATTCGTTGTATTTTGATGGCGTTAACAATGTCAGATTCTTTATATGATTGATTAAGCTCTAAATTTGATCTTCGCCACATTCCATTTTCCTGAATTCCTCCAAAAATAAATCTTAAAATCTTCCTTTCGTAGATAATTGTCATGGTCTCATCTGTTCGAGACATGGACCAAGTTTCACAAGTATAAGTTAATATTGATCTTAAAAGACTTTTATACAATAGAACCTTTGTGTTTTTCTTTTGATTAAATTCAATTTCATGTATTTTCGTATTCCATTAAGACATCTATTAGCCATAGTAATTCTTTTTTGGATTTCAGTAGTACAATCGTTTCTATTGTTAATTTCCAAACCTAAATTATTCATCTACCAGCAAAATAAATATTTTACTAATATTTCTACGAAATCTTTTATTCTGTGCTTGATTTCCAGCTTTTGCAGTTCAAGAAATCAAAGAATCTTCATGAGGTAGAAGTGAATTTTAAAAGAGTTAAGTACTTGCTCAAAAGTATCATCTTAATCATTTGAGAATCAATCACTGCATCTCAAAATTATGAGATCCATCACCACAATAGCTCAAATGCTCCGTTAATTTAAAATTTACAAATGTTTATATTGTTTTGCTTAACTAACAATTGAGTTAGTCGATTAAGAATCAAAACTCCGTAAATCCCTTAAAAATCGGAAGCTTTTCTTCATTTTTATACCATTTTATCATTCATTATTTTGCTAAATAATGTAAAAAGGACAAAATACCTGTTTGTTATTTTTCCAGACAAATTCAGGTTCTTTTTATTCTTTGACTACTACATATTACGAGAAGAATTATGCAGCAGATATTGAGGAAGGAAATGATTTAAGTGCCAATCAACGAAACTTTTAAAATAGGGATACTATTTAATAATATTGCTCCGGTGAATGTTTTAATATATTTTTTGTTTAAATTCAATATTTTCATCATGCTTAAAACTATATAATGCTAAAGAAAAAGTTATCTGCGAGGTAATTAAGATTTCAGCTAAAGCATTTTGAAGAAAACTTTGTACTATATAATTTATTCAAAAAGATTTTGTATGATAATAAATTTGTCGTGGTACTCCTCCGCAGGTTGATTGAGGTGAAGATAACACTCATATTAATTTTATTCTCGGGGGATCCGAATGTAACATGGAGGGGAGGCGCTAGGAGCCACATTTTAAATACTATCTCTCGATACTATCTCTAATAGTATTTGAGTTATGAAAATTATTAGTTTCCGTTTTGACTTCTAAAGACTCTTCAATTTCTGAGTTGCGCGCTTCTGCTTTATCGAAAATTTTATTCAATCTATGGGGCAGGTTGTTTGTCTCACTACTTATATTATATTTCACCAGTAGCGTAACGCACACTCCCGCATCGCGAGAAGGGGGGAGCCTAATGTTATGGTTTTGCAATTCTTTGTAAGATCCTTTGCAATCCAAATGTATGGTTTTGCCAATCTTGGGTCCCAAAACCTGACTTTGCAAGGGGCCCTAATACTCTCCGTTATGCCACTGTAACTCACAATATTTTAACAAGGAACTTTTATTATACGATTACTGCAATCAAATCATACATTCCTCATTTATATGCCGCCCATCCGGTATAGTGGTTAGTGGCGCTGACTGCTGTGCCGTAGGGTCAGGGTTCAAATCCCGGAGAAGGCATGGATGTTTGTAAATGTGTATAATGCCTTCGTGGCATGGGGATACTCTAAATAGCCATCGAGCCGTAGTCCTCTCGTGAAGCTGGTGGGAGCGGAAGAGAGGTGGCAGGCCCCTGACCACCTCCAGGGTTTTCTAATTCAAAATTGTTGTGGAATTGAGCAAAATCGTTCTGTCACCTGCATGTTGCTCAAAGCTAAGGGTAACGACAGGCTTAAAAATCTAGCCCTTAGCCGCAATGAATTTCGTGGACCTTGATCTGATGTTACTGTCGGTCATATGTGGCATAAGCAACAACATTCCTCATTTATAACTTTACAATCCTTACTCTCTCTCTCTCTTCTATCTTATTCATCACACTCTCCATCTGCTAGAGGGTCAGTTTCACACGAGGCAAATTTGTGCCAATCAACTCGTTTCCTATCACCATACCTCTAATGCGAAAAGGGGAAATAATTCTTTTCATATGCGGACACAAAGTTGACTGAAAGGGGAGAGCCAGACTCATCGGCACAATAAAGAAGCAAGAAAAAGCTTTCTCCATTTTCAATACTAGTTGCTGCATGTGAAGAACGTAGCTTCCTCAATATCCTTTTAGTTGAGTCAACTAGTGAGGAAGAGAACGTTGTTTCGAGGGCTTGGGGGAGTGGCTGAGTAGGGATTGCTACGTATCACACGTGTTTATATGGTGTGAAGGGACCTAGGTGACTTTTATTCAAAACTAACTGTCGGCTCCTGTTAGGGGCGATACAAGTTGATTGGTAAGGTCCCCAAATGCAGATTAATCACACAGGGATTGACATAGCACCACGTATCTTCTAATTATAGCCGTATAAGATATCTTTCAGAGAGATAGTCCAGTGTTATTTATTTATTATAATAAAAATAAATTAAAAGTACTAGAAAATAAAATGACATGACTTCTAAGATAACAAATAGTTGCAACTGAATCTC
The DNA here is from genome assembly GCA_019973955.1 of Trichonephila inaurata madagascariensis. Classification (NCBI taxonomy): domain Eukaryota; kingdom Metazoa; phylum Arthropoda; class Arachnida; order Araneae; family Nephilidae; genus Trichonephila; species Trichonephila inaurata. The sequence goes on from BMAV01009505.1 coordinate 104,679, forward strand.
CAATAAAACAATATGAAAAAAATAACCAAAGAAGTTATTTACAACCAAAAAATAAAGGTATTGTGAATTAAGTTATTAGAAAGGGAAAAAGCGTGGAATACATATCAAATATTTAAAAGCACATTTATGAAAATACAGATAATTCCTTTTGAAAATTATTGATCACTAAATTAAAAAAAAAATGTTTTATGACAATAGTTGACAGATAAAGAAATATTTTTGTACTTTTCTCGCATTTGAATAGCTCAAATTACTTTTCATTATTTCATTTATATTTTCAAACTGATTTTCTTCCCATCGTAATCTCAACCTTTAACTTGAAAAGTCGGTGAAATTTACCAATTATAACTAGTAAGATTTTTGTTTGTTTTTCTTTTATTTGGTTCAACAAAATAAAGAGAACAACTACAAAGAAGAGTATTTCCTCATGCGATTTATTATTTTCATAGTAATGAGACGCAATGGTTCATATTCCAAGTTATATAAAAGAAGGAATTAAAAATTTCAAATGAATGTATAATACATTATATAAATATGTGTAACTATAGAACAACAATGCTTGTGGTTAGAGCTATTGAGGAGAAAAATTCAATTCTTACTGATAGCACAATTTATTTAAGAAGTCAAACTTTTTTCATTTGTTTATTTATTTGTTTTTCCTCAGCAGTATTGAGAAAAAATCATGTCACTGCTTTTGATTTGTTTGGTTATCTACCATAGACATAGTTTTATAAACATGCAACTTGCTAATTCCTAATAGGAAGTAGCAAAAGAAAAATATAAATGCAAAATAGTTTTTAGAATAAATATATAAGATAGTTTTTTTAATAAATCTAATGGGATTATTGGAAGATTTACTTAATAGTTAAATGCATTTAATAAAGAAATTTTGAAGCAGTTATTCGAGAAGTGTACTCTGTGTCAACTTGGAAAGCCGCAACATCTTCACAGGGGTGCTGCAGAATTATGAAAAAAACTAATGCTTTACTAGTGTTCAATCATGCTTTGACTTAGGATAGAGTGTCAAGACAAAACTTTAGTTCAGAAAAAACACCAAGGGTTGAAAAAGTTAGAGAACTACTAATGTAAAGGGTAAAGTGAACAGCAACACATGGGCTATTGGCAACGGATCTCATATTTTTGAATAATCGACAAGTGACGAGGATGACACCTAAGGTGGCACCCCTCACCGAACTTCCTCACAAACGTGAGGACTTTAAACCACAACATATTTAATGTGCATCAGCACATCTACATTGCACGTCTTCCGAAGAACTAAGGGGCTCGAACTCATTACACGCTCACGAATGAATAACCATAACCATAACCACGAATGAATAACCATTAACGTAAAGAATAAAAGAAATCGCTGTTATTTCCAATCCACAGCGGCGGGCATTGGAATTATTTAACAAAAAATTAAAATCTCTTAAATTTAAATAAAAATTACTTTTAATCGTAACTACAAGTTAATTGCATTTGGAGAAAACTCTTACGCTATTTACCCAAAATAAGAATTTTATTATGTGTGAATCACAAAGATTTCCGCTCAGCGAGAGAGAACATATTTCGCACTCGCGCTGCTATTAATTTTTCAGTAGCTTGTGAAGCCATCTGTAGCTTCATGTGATTAAATTACGGTATTGCAAACATCGCTTACTGCTCACTGATTCGTTTCGATAAAGTTTGATCGAAACTGGCATAAATTATTCATCCGAAATAAACTGTATTAATTGATGAAACTCTTTCTAAGTCTAGATGCCATTTGCATTTAAGGTATTCGAGCACGTTGAAATGATCAAATTCGGTAGAAACACGTCTTTTCAATTCCTACTACTAGTCAAGAATCTCCCTATATATTGTTCAAATTTCTAATCATGAATAAAATACATTTTAAAGCGCTCAATTGAGCTGAAATTTTCTATACACTATTGATTTGGGTGACAATACGGTAATTTAATTATAATTAATTAGGATTAATTGACTGAAACTAATTATTTAAAGAATTACAGATACAGCCACGTTGGCTTCATTTTTAGTGACTTGTGTCAAAAGTTTAAAAGATTTTTTTTCCTCACGTTTTAAAGCATTCAGAAGAACTGAAATTTTATACACACGATTGATTTGGATAACAATACGATACTTTAATGATAATTAAAAAAATTATTGTCCCTTAATATTGTGATTCTGTCATATGTATAAACAAATTTAAATTAATTGTAATTATTTAATAAAAAATAACTAAAATAAAAATTTTCTTTGTTGACCTAAGTAGGAATTTACTTAATTTTTTTTTATACTACTTGGTTTTGTTTTTTATTTGATTGAGAGCTATATTTTCACTTTACAAGATGTACTTTGTTTTGTTTCTACGTTACCGAGTTACACACACAAATCAATTTTATAAAATTAGAAAAACCGGAATTTAGTCTTTAATCTACCAAAAGTGGGCAGTTAAATTGTTCAAAATCAATCTTAGGGCTAGTCTGATAACTCAAAATGTTATAAATGTATTTCCAGAAAAATTCTTATTATATGAATATTTTTTGAATGTTACAAATGTATTTCTAGAAAAATTCTTATTATATGAATATTTTTTGAATGTTACAAATGTATTTCTAGAAAAATTCTTTTTATATGAATATTTTTTGAGTATGGCCTGATATTTAAATAATGGTCGCTTAAAGAATGTCATATTTCTTATATATTTACTCTATCAGAGCTCTAAAATTTTTAAATTTTTATAAAACATTAAAATTTGAGTACATTCTCTAGATAATTGCATTAAATTTGTTATAGTAATACTTTTTATATAAATTTATTACTTTTTTCATTAATTGCTTCGGAGTTTTTCAAAAATATTGCTAAATTTCACTTATAATTGTGATATTTGTAAATTAAGATAATTTTTTAAAAATATTTTTAGTTAAAAGTTAGTATTTATTGGTATTGATTCCTAAAAAATTATTTATAATGTTTTCGTAAGCTATTTTTTTTAAAAAAGTACTCCAATGGATACTCCAAATAGACCTCCAAAAGTACTTCGGATACTTAAAAAAGGTATATGAAAAAGGAAAGTTAACATTGTTGTGTATTAAAATAATCAGAAAATTAGGTTGGTGCATAGTTTTCTTTCTCGGCATTAACTCTTCAGTCCATAATGCTTGCAAATATGAATATATTTACTTTGTATTCCTTAATAATAGCTAACTATGTTGTTGTTGTTACTGAAGCAACCTGATCGGCATGTGCCAGAAATTCATCATGGCAAAGGACTATCATGTACGCCTGTCGTTCGCCGTAGCTTGAGCACCATGCATGTGACAGTACGTTTTGGCTCGTTTCCATCTCAATTTTGAGAGAGAACACCCTTTGAATTATAGTGTAGACAAATATAAAAATACCCTTCCTGTGTTACTAATACAATTTTAACTAAATTAACTTTGGTTGTAATTATTTTAATAAAAATAATTTTATTCTCTCTCTCTTATTGTTATGCTACAATTCAACCAGTATTATTATAGCTTTGAATCTATTTGGCTCCTGAATCTGGCAATAACTTGCTTATTGTTCATTGATTCATCGTGATCTTAGTATTTCTGTGAATGCATCTTTATAAGTTCCCTTTGGCTCAGTATTATAAACAGAGAAGGATAAAGTTGGCTAACCGCAAAAGCCCAATATTATATAAAATTTAATGCTATCCTCAGTCAGTATTGTTTATAATGCTACAACATCAATATTTCTAAGTTTCTAATATCTGTTTGATTTTTCTATCTTTAATGTCCAAGTTGTTTCTATCTCTGTTGTAGAGATAACTCTAAAAACTATATATTGCATATACGTGTGTGTTAATTATGCGTAAATAAATTGATTTTTCATTACAATATTTGTTACCTATTTAAATGAAAAGTGTGTTAAAAAAGTATTATCTAACTTAAACTGCTTCGACGTACGACTTATACCCCGGAAACTCATAGACAGACCTCTTAATTTTGAACCTTGATCAATTAATGAGGACGACCCCTGAGCTGTCACCTCGATGTCTCAGCAATCAGGCGGCTTCAGCCGAGAGGTGATGATCGCAAGTTCACAGGCGGCTGGTTTGTGTCCTGGTCATACTAAATATCTTTATGTAAAGGGTTGATACACGTTGAATTTCAGAGGTTCAAAGTTCGCACGTCTGTGTTATGCAGAAATTTGAAGAGGAGGTTTCCAGCTCAGCCGTTCTTGTCACTTGATCATAGGTCAAAATTACGAGGTCCGTCAACAATAACATTCATATTGCTTCCAGTGCGTGTTTATAAAGACGCGCTATGAAAGAATACGGGGACTATTGGCCACGGACTTCGTAACTTTGAACAATCGTCGAGTGACGAGGAAAACACCTAAGATAGCACTCTCCCTCCAAACTTTCCCACCACTCCTACAGGAGGACTTTGAGACACGACAGATTCAACACGTATCAGCTCCTCTACAGGAAGGGTCTTCAGTAGGATCGAATTCATAACAAGCTGGCCACAAGCTCGTGACCATGACCACCGCTACCGTGGCCACAGTTGTCATTCGAAATAAATAACATTTGCTCTATCAACTTCTATTTAACGAAAAAATACAGTTTTAATGCAAGAATTTTTAATTAAACGAAAATCACCCTCGCTAATTATTCAAAGTTTCAAATCAGAATTTATTTATGTCTTATTTGGGTCATTATTTCAGAAACAGGTGATGGGGGAGGGGTGAACTCTATACGTTGTCCCTCGATTCGCAACAATAAAAACCTGACTACAGTACTCAGTAGTTACTCGAGATAAATCGTATTTTCCACGTGTTGCTCGTAACGATCGCTTAAATTAGGAAGAGTTTGACAACAAGGCCATGTGACACGCAGTAACGACCTCCTTGTTTCCTTTTCACTACTCCTACGCACTGGCGATAACGCATTTCCTCCAGAGGAGAGGCGTTAATATTCAACATTAGTGGATAAAGGGGAAGTGTAACGAAGTACATGTGTACCGTAGCTGTAGAGCTTGCTAAGGAGCAAGAGAATCAAAGATTTGACCTTTGGGCATCGGGGAGGAGTGCAACATGATAGTGTAACACGTATCTAACGCTTAAAGAGGAGTCACACAGTAACGAGCAAAACATAGAGTTTGAGGCTGTGTAAAAAATACAGCTATAACAAGGCTCTCTCTGAAGTTTTCGAAACATCATGTATCTGCTTTCATTCTTTGAAGATGATATAATATAGTTTTGAAATTAAAGATGATTTATAATTAAAACAAGTAACATAAAAAAATTTTTTTTAATTCCTACTTAGATCAACAAAGAAAATTTTTATTTTAGCTACTTTTTATGAATAGTTACAATTAATATAAATATGTATATACATATGACAGAATCACAACATTAAGTGGTAATTAATTTTTATTAATTATCATTAAAGTATCGTATTGTCATCCAAAACAATCGTGTATATAAAATTTCAGTTAACTTTAAAACGGGAGAAAAACCTTTTCAAGTTTTGACACAAGTAGCCAAAAATGATGCCAACGTGGCTGCATTTGTAATCAATTAATTTTTATTAATTATAATTAAATTACTGTATTGTCATCCAACACAATCATGTACATAAAATTTCAGCTCAATTGAGCACTTTAAAATGTATTTTATTAACGATTGAAAATTCCACCAAGATAAATAAATAAATATATAGAGAGAGTGTGAGCAAATAGTAGGAATTAAAAAAAAAGAAGAATCTATTGACAAATAATTTTGCTCGTGTTCCTTTAAAATTAATTTTCCCTTCGAAATGAGTCGTTTCTTTTGAGTACAATACTTGAAAATGACACTCATTTAGCAAATTTTGGAAATAAAGCGTGTTATTCCACAATGATTTATGTATACATCACACACACACTTTCGTAATTTACATTTTGAAGAAATTTTTTATTATTCCTAATAAGAAATAAATGTTTTTGAATTTTTTGAGGAAACTGTTATTTAAAGAGCCACCCACTTCGATGAGTATTACATAATGTTACGTGACTATATATTGTTTTTTAAGTTACTGATATGTAACTCCTATAGAATTAAGTTTTCGATTATACTAAAAACCTTATCATAACCCTCGTCTCTTGATTTCAAGAAGACTTAAATTTCTAAAACAGAAGTCTTATTTCTTATGACTCCGTAAACCCCTTCTCCTTGGAATCGAATGTTCTCAAAAACAGTTTTTAACCAATCTCTTCTCAACAAATGAAACATGCTTGCCAAATTTCTAGTCTGTAGGTTTTTTAGCTCAATAACGGACTTTTTTGTTTTTATATCCCCGCAACCCCTTCGTAGTAGATTTCCCCAAAACTCGTTCTTAGCGGATCTCTATTCAACAAAAGGAACATGATTGCCCAATTTCTTGTCTGAAGGTTTAACGGTTCAAAACGAGGATTTTTTTATCTGTATAACGCCTTCTTAACCCTCTTCCAGAGTTTTTTCCGGGAAAAATATTTTTAGCATATGTAAACTCACAACAAAAGAAACATGCTTGCCAAATTTCTAGTCTGTCGGTCTTTTGGCTCAAAGACGGAATTTTTTGTCTTTTACGCCCCGCAACCCCACTTGAGAGTCGATTTCCACAAAAGACATTCTTAACAGATCTTTACTCAACAAAAGGAACATGCATGCTAAATTTCAAGTCTGTAGTTCACTTAGTTCCGGAGATTTCTTGATGAGTAAGTGAATGAGTCGCTTTTTTCCTATATAGATTCTTTAAGTAATTCTTTAAACAATAGATTCCTTTTACATAGATTCTTTAAGTCACACACACATTGTTATAAATGTTTAATTGCACATATCTTAATACAACAGAAAAAACAAAGCATATGGTCAAAAACTGCTTTTGAATCAATGAGTCTCTTCAGCTACATGAAGCCTTTGAGTTATGGGCGTATCCGTTAGATTTAACGTCTATCTTCATTATTTTGAAAGATAAGTTTTGATGGGATCAAAACATAAATCTGTGACTTGTGACATTGTCATCTATAAAGCGCGAGAACTAAACTATTGGCTAGCAACCCAAATGTCTATACTTGCTTCAACATTTGATGATGAATTTAACTCTAAACCGGGAATTTTTAAATGTATTTAAATATATTTTCATGAAAAAAGAATTATAAATAGTATTATTTCAAATCCACACCAAAAAATAATCCATTGCTATTGATAAATTAAAGACTTAAAAAATAACTTAACTTTCATGGTTATAATTATAAAAAGTTTTTTCTGATGGGGATTATCAGAACACCATTAAGTAGGCGCACACTGAATAGTAACGTTAATGGGCACGCGGTTATTGACTGAGTCACCCCAATCTTTTTTTATGATTATTTTTATTGTACACGATAAAAATCGTAATTTCTGTGAATAATTTATCTAAGAGAAAGTATATTTCCCTACTTTTAAGGACTTTTCAATTTTTCTTTGATAATTTGAGAAAAAAGTATCAATCAAACTGAACCAAAAAGTTTCATATGTGCGTGACTTTAATAAGGACACAAATCACAGAAATTTTTCGCTAACATTACAGGAATGTTATTTGTAGGCTAAACTGACATATTTTGTTCAAGTTATTGTAGTTTTATTGACCTTTGATGATTGACGAATAGCATGTTGAACTTTTTCTTGCTTGCGTCTTTTTGACTGGGCGAAATGTGTCTTGGGATACACTTACGGCTTCATATTTTTCTTGAAGGAGTTCTTTCGGTAGTATTTCAAAATTTTCCTTTCAACTCAAACGTTTCATGTTTATCGCTTTTCTCAGATTTGCTTTCATTATCATGATTAATATGCATTATTTCAGCAGGTTCTTCCCTTGCTTGATCAGTCTCAACTGCCTTCGACAGAGATCACAGATTCCCATTTCTTTCTTTATATTCTGCTCACTTACGTTTGTAAATCATAATAAGTCGAACTAAACTGCAATCAAAACCTCTTTTGATTGATTGATTGAATATTAACGTCGCACTGTTCAGCTACACGAGGGCTTTTGGCGACGGACCACTTAATTTTGAACCATGGTCAAGTGACGCGGACCCCTGAGCTGGCATCCCCCTCTCCTGTCTACCACACCAACGGGAGGACGTTTCAGCTCTCGATAGATTTAACGAGCATCGCTGCCCTACACGGCGGGTCTTTAGTGGTACTGGGCTCGAACTCGGGACAAAGCAAGCCACGATCCGATACCTCTACCACTCAACTACCTCGGCCATCAAAACCTCTAAGTTGTTTACAGAGGAAAAATGTAGTAAGTTCATAGAAAATATTTTGGAACAAAAGTAGTCGCGCGGGGAACTCAGTCAAAACAAGATTTGTCAAAAAATGTTTGCCATTCCCATAAAACAGGGATATATGTGACAAATAAATTTTAGTTCCCTCGAAGACTGTCATACAGGAGGATACTGCCAAGATCATTGTTAACAAATAAACAGTTTTTCCGGAATTAACAATTTAATGAGCTTAACAATTTAATGTGACTCTGTCCCGCGCCCGCTCCCTGGGTTAACATTTGTATATTTTTCCATTAAGAAAAACAACACTCTGAAGGGTTTTTTTATACAAGTATGGAAAATTGTTCATTCATCTAATTTTAAAAAAGGATGCGAATATTTTATGATAATTACGGGAAGGGGAGGGTACGAGAATTCTAAAACAATATTCAGTAAGAGAGTAGAAAAAAAGCACTTAAAAATAAGACTGAAATTTTAGCCCAACTCTGAGATTTTAGAACTACTAATATGGAAGGGGAAGATGATAATAAAGATGAAGTTAGATTTTTTAAAAAAGTTAAAATTACAATTTCAATTAAATTAGAAAAAAAATATGTCATTTCGTTCTTTTTTCCTTCATGGATTATTTTCAGGTAAAAAGGAAAGGAAAAAAAATGAATATCAGTAACAAAATATATGTGTGAATTCAGTTAGCTTTTAAAACAATAATCTGGAAAAAATTTTCATCAGTTAGCATAAAGAAAGTTTTTCATGATGCTGTAATAAATTTATTAATACATAAGGTATAGTTAGTAAAAATAGGTCGTAAAAAGCGGAATTTAACTGAAAAGCACCGCCAAGAACGATTGCCTAGGGGTTCCCCACCTAGCTTCCTCCACTTTTTCGAAAAATCCACTTGATGTTATAGATTTCTCCAGTAATTTCCTGAAGAATCCATATGATCCCAAGTCACCAAATTTGGTCGCCAAAAATGATGCCAACTTGATGCCAAACAGAATGACACATTTTTTTATGCACCTGTTAATCATTGGAGACAATGATGCTTTTGTGTAGAACTACGTAATACATGTAAATTACAGTTTTACAATTTGAACAATGAGTATGAACAGTTGTATAATTTGTACAATGGGGGTTGGTCCACCGTCAGGTACCCCTAGTACTGTGACGGGGATTTATCGCGTCTTCTATTAAAAACCTCTTGGGAAATCTTTGGGGCCAGAATGGCAATTCTTTCCAACCAACCCAAGAAGAGTACGTGATTATGCGGATTAGGAACGTGTATATATTGGAGCTTTAGTACTCGCGTGGAGTGCTAAGAGGTTCTATGAGGAGGTCTAATAGTACTAGCGAGGTTCTATGAATGTTAAGTGAAGTTCCAAGAAGGAGAATTCTAAGTGGATTCGAAGCCCAAAGATTATCCTTTTGCCGAAGCAAGTTCGATCAAGGATTATATTGACAATATCAGGACTGTAGCTGTTTGCCTTGGAATAGCGGTAAGATAGTTAATATTAAACTTTAATGCTAGAGCGTATTCTAGTAAAGTTAGGGAATCATCTATAAATATAGATTCGATAGCTTATTGCGCTATTTGATAGAATTATAGTTCACTCATCACTCCTGATCATAAGCCTCCTAAACTTGTGCTGCTTTGCTGAATATAAATTAAGATAACAATTAAACTAATTTTAGTATGGAATCTCTGAGTGGTCAATCTTTTATCCCCTCAAACTTAATTCGCGTGGATGATGAATAGATGATACCCACAGCAAGTGGGCTATTACAGTACTTATAAATAACATTTTATGACAAACACAAAATATCAGATCAGTGCCGGTTATCCATTGAGCCCTTGGCCCAGGGGAGCGGATAAGTTGGACTTAACTAGATAGTCTGGTCATAAATTTCGATCTGCCAGTGCCAAAGGGATCTTTTGCACCCAGGACCCGAAATGAGCTTAAATCGGCATTGTATCAGATAGTTCAAATCAGTGATTCCCAAAGTGGTCTATATTGACCCCTAGGGTCTATGATGACCTGCAAGGGGTCCACGTCAGTGAAAAAATAATTTGGGGGTCCATGAGGTGTAAATGGGGGTTTACGACAGCCTAAACCAGATCGTCACTTTCAATTTTAAAAGAAAATTTAATCAAGTGTAAACCAGATTTACCTATTTAACAGCTTTATTTACTAAATTTACTGGGGTTAATTTGCAGTTACAAGGCGACAGCATAAATTTTATTAAAAAAGGACCATCATTTCAGTGTTTGTTGTGTGTGTGCCAGAAACAAGCATAAAGAATATAAAACTGGACGTCGCAAATTTTAAGTTTCTCAATTTGTCACAGACAATCTGCCAGAAAAATGACGTTTTAACCTATGTTCAACATTTAAATGATCTTTATTAAGATTTTGAAACTAGGTTTGAGAAAGATATGACTACGATAATATCACAGTAGGTAATGAATTCATGTTGCACATTAAAAAAATGTCTGATTATACAAAAGCAACTCATTTTAATAGCTCTAATGAAGATTTTAAAGTAAAGTTTAGAAACGAATGTCACAGCAATTTTGGCTTTAAAAAGATATACCTGTTATTTATCCCGAAATGTGAAACATCCCAAGAAAGTTTGTAATTTCTTTTCCCAGAGAGGAGGAGTTTCAGCGCGCTTGCCGATCTCCAAAATAAAAATAGAAAGAAAATAAGAAAGATTGGAATACTACTAATCGAGGAGATTTAGAGTTAAAACCTTAAAAGATTAAAGCCAAATATATTGAAAATTTGTTATTGAAGCACACACACAACAGGTTCATACCAACCAATAAAAACATTTGTTTGTGTGTGTGTGTCGCTCAGTTATTTTATGTAACCATTATTTCATATATTAACTAAATTTTAATTTAATTAATTCACATGTGTTTCTTATATAAGTTTAAACACTCTACTATATATATATAAACTACACAGTTAGAATTATAAAACTAAGTAAGTAGTGCTATACCAGCTGTCAAAAAACATTTAAGGTATCCGACTACGTTCGGAACCGTGATTTTGCAAAAGCGCATAAATGGATAATTTTCATGATATTTAGTGTCAGTTAGATTAGAATATATGTATATAATTGTTTTAAGAACATTTTGACAAAAAAAAAATATTTAAATACAATGTTTTGGCAAAAAATTAACTAAGAATAACCGTTTTTCAAAATGTTCTCCTTTCGTGAAAAATGCTTCTATTATAATAATATTTTTTTTTGCCTGTATATCCCTCAGACCTCTCTACAGAGGCTCAACTAGAATTTTTGAAATATATCTTAGAAGTGGGTTTATCTATATTTTACGACAACAGAGGGGAGCAATTTTAAGAAAAAAAGCAAATAATTATATCAATTAGTGGTAACTCTGAAAACAATGTTAATTTTTTTTTTCAAAAATTCTAATTGAGCCTCTGTAGAGAGGTCTGGTGGCCGCGGTAGCCGAGTGGTATAGGTATCGGATCGGGGCTTGCCTTGTCCGAGTTCGAGGCCAATACCCTAAAGATCCGCCCTGTGGGGCAGCGATGCACGTTAAATCTGTCGAGAGCTGAAACGTCCCCCCCATTGGTGTGGTGTGGTAGTTAGGAGAGGGGGTGTCAGCTCAGGTGTCGTCCACGTCACTTGACCATGGTTCAAAATTACGTGGTCCGTCGCCAAAAGCCCTCGTGTAGCTGAACAGTGCGATACTAATATTCAATCAATCAATCAGCAGAGAGGTCTGAGCTATATACAGGCAAAATATTATTATAATTGAAACATTTTTCACAAAAGGAGAACGTTTTGAAAAAAGGTTATTCTAAGTTAATTTTTTGCCGAAATATTGTATTTAAATAATTTTTTTGTCACAAATGTCCTTAAGACAATTTTGTGCATGTATTCTAATCTGAGTGACACTAAATGTCATGAAAATTATCCAGTTATGCGCTTTTTTTAAAATCATGGTTCCGAACGTATAGTCGGATACCTTAAGTTAATAAATTTGCAAAAATTTAATATTAGGTAAGTAGGGGTCTAAACAAAACCGAAAAACATGGCAAGGGGTTTATGAGACAAAAAAAGTTTGGGCTGTAATCAATCGCTGTAAATTAGCGTGCTACAAGTAATCGCGTTTCGCAAGCACTTGGTGGCCCGAGTTTTACAAGTAGATAGTTGACACGGATTATTGGACTACCAAGGCTTTTATAATCGATAATAGCCTAATAATCTTTGAATCTCTGAAATGAATTTTATTTCTATAAACTAATCCTGTATATTTTGAATTCTTGTATTTATTTATCATTAACTGATCCGTTCATTTCGCTGAGATGGTCACGTGTGTGAAAGTGTGTGTTTATCAACGTCGCACTATAAATCAATACCAACACAAGGTTATTGGCGATGAACCTTGTAATTGTGAAACATTGTCAGGTGACGAGGAACTGATACCCCTCTCCTTACTTCCCCACCATGCCATCGGGTGGACTTTGAGTTTCGACAGATTTAGTGTGCATTAGCCACTCTACACGGCGGTACTTCAATTTCACAAAAGCTCGAACTCATGACACTACAGCCACGATTTCTGGACCATGATTACCAGGCTTGCGCGGTCACAAGAAAAATGTTAAAGAAACCCGGTTTTATATGCTCTGATTCTGCATTATTGTGATGATGTGTGTTTCTTCACTTTTGCACCTTAAGGTATCTGACTACGTTCGGAACCGTGATTTTAAAAAAGCGCATAAATGGATAATTGTCATGATATTTAGTGTCACTTAGATTAGAATACAGTATAAAATTGTTTTGGCATTTTTGAAAAAAAATTATTTAAGTACAATATTTTGACAAAAAATGAACATAGAATGACCCATTTTCAAAATATTCTCCTTTTGTGAAAAATGCTTCTATTATAATAATCTTTTGCCTGTATATAGTTCAGACCTCTGTACAGAGGTTCAACCACGATTTTTGAAAAATTCACATTATTTCCAGAGTTACAACCCATTGAAGTAATTATCGGCGTTTTTTTCTTAAAATTTCTCCCCTCTGTTGTCGTAAAACATGGATAAACCCACTTATAAGTTATATATTTCAAAAATTCTAGTTGACCTCTGTACAGAAGTCAGGATATATCAGGCAAAATATTATTATAATAGAAGCATTTTCACAAAGGAGAATATTTGAAAATGGTCATTTTATGTTCATTTTTATCAAATATATTCTTAAATCATTTTTATTGTAATACTATTCTTAAAACAATTTTATATACAGTCAGTCACAAAAGTCTACATAGGGTTATCTCTAAAACTAATTAAGTTTCAATTTGAAAAATTATATCAATCTTTTAATTTCAGCGAAAAAATATGCTTTTCACAATAAAAAAGTTCAGAAATAATAATTACTGGGAAATTTAGTGAAATGTGTAGCGATTGTCACGTCACAAAAGTCTGCATACACTCGATTGGTTGATAATAAAAATTATGCATACAAATTTTTCAAGGATCACCTTAGTTTGAGGTGACACGTGTTGTTCTATATTCTAATCTTCATTTTCCGCAATTTTTTTAACATTGTAACTTCAACAAAATGGCCAGGGAAGGAAACATCTTTAGAACTTCGAAATCTGATCGTAAAGTTGAAAGGTAAAAAGAAATCTTATTCCAAAATTGCCAAAATTGTAAAAAAACCTCGGTCAACTGTGCAAACAATCTATAGAAATAACGTTATGCGTGGAAATGTGCTCAACAAAAACTCGATGTGGTCGTCCACACAAGTTTAGTGATCGTGATGCAAGAGCCATAGTAAGAAAAGTGAAGAAAAATCCGAAAATTAGTGCTCCAAAAATTGCGGATAAAAATTTCAAAAACAAGTGGAAAAAAGTACATCCAGAAACTGTTCGTAGAATTCTTCGTCAGGCGGTTACAATGGGAGTTTCCAGCAAAAAGTTCATCTCTCTTGTGAACCAAAAAGAAGAGATTGATTTTGCTTCTCCCCCGTTGACAAGGATTTTGACTTTCGGAAAACAGTTTTTTCACCGATGAGGCAAATTCAACGTGTTTTAGAAGTGATGGCCGCGGAAAAATCTGGGAAAAAAACACAGCGGAGGTAGTGTGATGGTTTGGGACGCAATGGCGGCACGGGTGGGGAATTTTGGTGTTCATCGAGGGAAAAGAATTGATTTGGATCAAAAAATTCGCAAAGCAATCTACACCCCTCGGTCCAAAATTGGGACTTGGGAAACAACTTTGTCTTTTAACAAGACAACGATCCCAAGCACATAGCTAAGATTGTTGGAATGGCTGCTCACCGCACGCCTAAGCAACGATTCCCCCCCACAGTCGCCGGGCCTTAATCCCCTCCCCCTCTGGGGGGAAATTGATAGAAGAGTTCGGCAAAAGCAAATATACAGCAAGGAAACTCTGAGGAAGGCCAAGAACATGCCTGGGCCCAAATTTCACCCGAGACGACAAAAAAATCTTGTTATGTCAATGCCAAACCAATCGGGAGTTATTGCTTCAAAAGGGGTCCTACAAATTTAACATTACAATTTTGCTTTTTAATTTTAAAATTTTGTTCTGCTGTCCCTGTATTTAGACTTTTATATATAAAATTTTTATTTTTTTTATTTTTTTATATATTTTAATGAATATGTTCATAATTTTCTTTATTAGATAGTTTTATCTAAGATAATTACGAAAAAAAAGCTGTATTTTCGAAAATATAAGTATTTGGGTAGATCTGTGTGTAGGGGGGTATGTAGACTTTTTTTGACTGACTGTACATTTTCTAAACAAGTATTAAATATCATAAATATTATACTTATGCTTTTGGGAAAACACGTTGAACGTGTCGGATACCTTTAAAAAATATCAATAAAAGTTTCTAATGTTTTAGATCAGGGGGTAGCTGTGGTGTGCCAAATG
>BMAV01009507.1:0-96554 GCA_019973955.1 Trichonephila inaurata madagascariensis
AAAAGGGGGTTTCCCTTTCGGAAAGAAAAATTTTTTTTCCTGTTATAACATTTGTTATATTAAAAAAAAATAAGTTTGAACAAAAAAAGGACCATTGATTAAACAAAGCATATAATACAAATTTTTACATTTTTAAATATATTCATATGCAATTATTTGAATCACTTTTTTCCCAAATGAAGCAAAAATCCTCGTAACTAATTGCATAGCTACGTGCTGTTTGCGAAAACAATCTACAATTGAAACAATTGAGAAAATAAATGACAATTTTTTTTTGAAACGGTTCTTTTCCATCAAAATAGGGGTGTTTTTTTTATTCTTATCGAAAACATCGGGACCATCCCATCCGAGACTAAGGAAACAACGCCAGGCGCCGCATTCTGAAAGCTTATTCTTTACAAATAAAAAAAGAAAATTTTTCCTGAAGCAGCGCAGTCAAAGCACGCACAAAATCCCCGGGATCCTACCACCACATGGTCCCATCCGTTGATTAACGGGATGTTTGGGGGCCAGCGTTTTTTCCCGTTTTGATGACTCTTCGGCGATTAG
Source organism: Trichonephila inaurata madagascariensis (assembly GCA_019973955.1). Lineage (NCBI taxonomy): Eukaryota > Metazoa > Arthropoda > Arachnida > Araneae > Nephilidae > Trichonephila > Trichonephila inaurata. The sequence continues at coordinate 550 of BMAV01009507.1, forward strand.
AAAGGTTTGAATTAAGGTTAAAATAATCGCCAGTGTTCTTTTATAGAATAAATTCGGAATTGAAAACGAATGAGAAAATTCCAATTAAGCGAATATTTGGCTCTAACAGCATTCTTTCGTTTCGTCATCTTTGAGCGGAATGAACAATCAGTTAAAAATTCCCACCCAGGGTTCTGGCTTGCTTTGGGGGAAAAAAAATTTTTTGCAAAAAAGAACCCGGAAAAATTTTTTCCTGGGGTAAAAAGAAATTAAAGAAATATTAAAATAAATGCATTATTAGATTAATGTTTGTTTAAGCACGTGTTTAAAGACTATTCTGTAATATTATGATTACAATTTAGACAGAAACAAATTCAATTGCTTTGCCATCCTTAATTGTACTACACAAAAAAATTATGATTGTTTTTTTCAAGGGGAAAATAGTTATCGGTTTTAGCTTTTTGAAAAATTAAATATGTAACACGTTTTTTATAGTAATTTTTTTAAAAAAACTAATCTTCTTTATGAATAAATATGTTTCTATTTCATTTCAAACTGTTCCCTGCTAATTATCTGTTAGCGTTTTCATTTATCTCGTTTCTTATCTAGAAATACATATTTTATGAAGTAATGTTTGACAAAAAAGGGTAAGTATGGTACATCAAAATATTTTAAACTTTCATTTCTGTCTTAAGGCAGATAAAATTAATTTAAATAGTTGGATATTCATGTTGGACTTAATTAGCTTTTTCTTTACATGATTCTAATTTATGGAATAATAAACTACTTTAATATATTTATTCTGTTACATAGAATTTTCATATGCAAATATAAATTAAACACACTTGTGTGTGTTTTATAAACGCATGTATGTGTCTCTGAGTGTGATCGTGAATTCATGACTGGAGTTTTTTCTAACGAGTCATAGGTTCTGGTTCTGGTGCTACCAAAAAAAATTACCTTATAGTGAAGTTGATTAAAGTTAAATGCCGATCATTAAAATCTTCCCCGTTGCCATGGCACGGCATTTTGAAGAGTGTGGTGTCAGCTCAAGTGCCACTTTCAACACTTGAGTTTGGTTGAAAAGTGCGAGGCATGCCTTCAAAGTACATTGTTAGAGCAGTAATTTTTTCTTAATCTCTATGAATTTGTAAAAACATATAGGTATATTTCTGTATATTGGCTATAAAGTGCTTTTTCTCCAATTTTAAGTTTATATTAAAATTATAATAATACTTTATTGTAATTTTTTATTTTAGAGATTATCAAAATGTTGTAATTTTTTTGTCTTCATTAACAACTGGTACAGATATGTTCCTAGTACAATTCCAAACAGAATGAATCAAATCACAGTCTGATGTTTCTTATAAAGAAAAATTGGATCACGTCTAATTCTATACGCCTATGTATTAAATTTATATAACAAACTTGGACAAATGCAAGTATCCCTTACTTAGCAGATGTCTTGTCTGACAGCATATTCATTAGCTAACAAATACGTTTAAGGTATCCGAATACGTTCGGAACCATGATTTTGCAAAAGCGTATAAATAGATAATATTTATGATATTTAGTGTCACTTACATTAGAAAATGTATATAAAATTGTTTTAAGAATAATATCACAGTAAAAAAATATTTAAGTACAATATTTTGACAAAAAAGGAACAGAATGACCCATTTTCAAAATATTCTCCTTTTGTGAAAAATACTTCTATTATAATAATATTTTGCCTGTATATACCTCAGACCTCTGTATAGAGGATCAACTAGAGTTTCTAAATATATAAGATAGAAGTGGGTTTATCCATGTTTTATGACAACAGAAGGGAAAATTGTAAGAAAAAGCCACCGATAATTATTTCAATTGTTTGCAATTCTGAAAATAATGTGAATTTTTCAAAAACCATAGTTGAGCCTCTGTACAGAGGTCTGAGCAATATACAGGCAAAATATTTATAATAAAGCATTTTCCAAAAGGAACATTTTAAAAAAGTTTATTCTAATTTAATTTTTGCCGAAATTTTTTATTTAAATAATTGTTTTACAAAATGTCCTTAAAACAATTTTATACATGTATTCTAATCTAAGTGACATTAAATATCATGAAAATTATCCATTTATGCTTTTTAAATCACGTTCCGGCTTTTGATCGGATCCCTTAAAAATCAAATACGTTATGTGTAAAATTAGAAACTATACTGGTGTGTGCTTTCATTTCTCAATCAGTATCTGATTCAGTTCATGGATATTTTCCGGAGGATGTAATCATGCTTCAAGGTGCCTTGCCAAAAGCATCTCACACATGTTCTATGAGACTTAAATCATAGAAGAAAGCTGACCAATCCATTCGAGTGATATCTTCCCTTTCCTGTAGCTGCTGAACAACAACAGACGTGTGTGGCCGTGCAAGTGAAGTCTAGTCAAATCTGTGATGTTACTGAGACGAAATCGTGCCCCAACCTCTCTCCAAATCAATGGGCATTGAAAATCCATTGCGGCACTCAAAATACTCTCATCCTCAAAAAGGACACTGTTTCTTTGATGAGAAATTCAATATTCGTGCTCCTTACACCACTATATTAAACGGTGCCGTCGATGGCCGACGTTCATAGAATGAAGCTTTCAGGACGGCACAGGTGAATAGGCCAACTTTGTGAAGGCGTCTGGCCACAGAAAACCGCGACACTTGTCGCCCTGTTGCTATACGCAGTATCTGAGCAATGACGTTTGCTGACTGGTATAGGTTCTTTTGCCTGCTGGACGATATATCAGTCATCCACTGCAGTTGTTTTCCTTGGAGACCACCACCAACCTTTTTAAGAGCTGTACTTATGTTTTGGATAGGTGTCCAAGCGCGCGAAGTGACATTTTTGTTGATTCCGAACTCTTCAGTTGCACTGGTCAAACTACGCCCCTCCTCCAGCTTTCCGATCATTCTTATAGTGTGAAGTCGTCGTTCAAGTGATATCTTCTAGCCATATTTCTTGAAAGCACTCACTTGGCCTTGCAGCGAATGTCTTTAATTGCGTCTATATTATTTTTTTTAATTGTAGTCTTCAGGTATCCTCGCCGATCGCGAATTTGTTTGTGTTAACTCTCGTCACTTATGACGATTTGTCCCTTACATTTTCCTTACTGTCCATTACCTTTCCACTAAATTACGTGTTCTAAATTCGTAATAGCCTCTTTTCTGCAATCCCATGGATGTCTGCTTAAAAATTGTGTTTTTGCTTGTTTTTACAGCGTGAAATTTTACATTAAATCTTGGATAACCTCCTGAAATTGCAATAATTTCAGGCAAACCAGACGTATCAATATATCGTATTCTTAGTTACAGAGCCAAATTTTACACTTTCTGATAATTTTGAATTATTTTTCTAATTATTCTTAAAATTTTAAACGAAAATATTTTCATATAAAAGTTTTTATGTACAAAATGTATAAATAATGATAACAAAATCACATATACTTTTGTCCTTGAAATAAACAAATAATGTATTTTTAAAAAGTTTAAATTGATAAAATACGTCTGTGCTACATATTTTACTAAGGTTGTTCCTTTTTTGTTCATGGGCTGTCGTTAGTGTTAGGTATATTTTGTTTGGCTCAATACACACACAGCTTGAATTCCTCCTGTATTACCCGGGAAACTAAAACGTTTGGAATCATTTATATTAGATAATTTAGTATAAATACAATTGGTTAACATAGATAAAACAAGGGAAGCTATGAAGTGAAAAATAATTAAAAAAATGCATATTATAAAAGGGTTTGGAAGGGGATACATTTCATAGTTAAAAATATTGCATGGGTATACTTCTAGAACTAATAATTGAAACGAATTCATTTTTTCTTTTTTTATAATATTTTTTAAAAATTTCTTTTTATTTTTTGAGCGGATAGCTTTTATTCCCAAAATCAGCCTTTCTCTGTGTTTAGGCATGTAATCTTTTACAACTAAAATATAAATACATAATGACCATAGATTAATCTTTTTTGTTCAAAAAATATGCGCATTATTTTCTCTCAATGAATAATTTCCCATCATGTTTCATTTCATATCTACCCATCGAAAGAAACGATATTCACGTTGGAACATTTTAGACATTATGTGCAAAATATCAGCTATCCCATTATCCCTAAAATTATGATAGTAGTGACTATTTCAAAACTACTTGGGTTTGCTAGCCCCTGAAATAACGAAATTTCACATTGGGACCAAACCAAAAATATATACTCCTCAGATAATTTCTGTTATATCCACCATCAGTTGAAAAGCAATATAATGTAAATGGAAACAAATATTAGAAATCACAAATATTGTTATAAATGGAAAATAAAATATTGTTCTTTATGGACCTAGATACATACGATTTAAAAATATGCCGCACTTCACCGTAGGAGTTACGAATTAATTGCATACTTTCCGAATTGACTAACCTTCAATCCTGAAAAGCTTCTCGTCTGAAAGCTTCCAGATAAATAATTCATTACCAATCTCAATTCCAGTCTACCGCGTCCATTGAATACCTCTCAGCGAGACAAATAACTTCTACTATTTCATAAGCACGATTGGACCCCATGAATAACAGTCGAAGCTTATAATATGGATGGAATAAAGTAGTTATTGTTTTTCTGATAAAGTAAACTTAGAAATATTGTGTCGCGAGGCATAAAATACCTATTTGTCAAATGCATCGTAATGGTTAGTAGAGTAACTTTTTTCCAGAAATGCACGAATTCTCCATATTTCTTATTCGTTTTTATTATATTATTGAATCAAACTTGTGTTTGATACAGTAAAATGTAGCGGTAAGTCCAAAGGTAAATGTAACATAATAAGGTACGCATTGTAACTGATATAAATTACATTTTAGAATCATACAGAAATGGTTGACTGATGTATTATTTTAAACGTACACAGTGGATAAATTAGTAAAAATACTTGAAAATTTAATTGTATTTTTAACTTGATGTTGGTTCAGAATTAGTGTATTACGGGCATTATCTGTTTGAATGTAATAAATGTATCTAAAGGCAAGAATATGCCATTTACCCTAAAAAATCCACTTCTTGCTGAACAAATTTTTTCTGTGAGGTTTTCCTTGTTTCCTGTTGTTTTTATGAAGTCATCAAAAGTATAATTGATAGTATTGGCATATATTATGCAGTACTTACGCTTCAAGGTACCATTTGATAAGTTTGAAACAATTATTTGAGAAAAACAATGGTAAGATTAATCATAAAAATTTTTTCTTACAATATAGAAACTTGATATTTTTAATGTGTCATTTAATATTTTTAAATATAAATGTCTATTGTTTTTAACTCAACATTTTTTAATTTTGTCAATGTTTTTGATGCATTTTTGTGTGCTATATTTAGTGCTCTGTTTCCCAATGTTTACTTTATTCTTCGATACCTTTAGTTATTCTTATCAACTGTTTATATATGTTTATTGACATTTTTAACACCCTTTTATAAGCTTCACTTGTATGTGATGGAATCTTTAAACTTAATTTTTACCCACTTTAAAAGGTCATATTAATTCAAAATTTTGTTCACTTGTCCAGGACCAATGACAATACAATAATTTAATAATTTTATTCCATTGTCCTTTTCAGGTTCATCAGGATATATGATTTCTCATTTTCTGATCCTATCTGGCATCTGGCGACTAATTTCAGATCCCATTTCCAGATTTGGCGACTAAAAGATAAAGTTACAACTTAGTTCGATTAACTATAAATGGGTGTTTCAGTTTTTAAACTATAACAAACTATGTTTCTGCAAATTGTCTTTTAGATACACACTGTAACCAGAGTTTTTTTCTGTAGTGTGCATTTTCTTTTATTAAATAAATAAATATTCCAGAAAAGTTACAATAATTAGCATTTAGCGATTGAAAATACCAAAAAAAAAAAAATGTTTTTCACTTCATCTTAATATTTTTTACACTGAAGGTTTACATTAAAGTGTAGGCAAGTAGATAAGCACACAGACAGAGCTCATACAAAATAGATTAGATAAATGTTCTTGTTTATTACGCAGTTTATGTATTATTATGAGAATTAAACAAACATAAAATTAAATGATGAATAAATGTGCGCAGAAATTATTTCAAAAAAATCAACATTTAATAAAATGACTTGCCCAGAAAAATATTACTAGCAATTTAATTAAAATTTGTTCTAAATCGCAAAACAGTCACTGAGACTAATTATGAATTACTTTGATTCATAAATTTATTTCATAGAAAAAAAAATAAAGGAATTATAAAAGCTATATATACATATATATAAAATAATTGTTAAAAAATTAATTCGTGTTAAATGTTCTTTTTCGGAGCAAAAATTAAATATTTTTCAAAGAAATTATAAATAATTTCTTTATTAAAAAAAGGGTCAAATTTTTTACAAAACTTGCTTAAAAGTAATTCCTAGAAAAAAAATTTTATTCATTCATTTGTGTAAATACTTTTTCATTCTTTATCAATACATCAAATAATATTGGATGGAAAAAAATATACCCAACTCTTTACTCAGATATTTTGAATTTTTTTTTAAATAAATCCATTTGTTATTAGAGTCAGTTGTAACTCAAATGGGTGCAATCGCTATAGGGGAATTGGATAATATATCATCTCACTATCCAAAATTAAAATATTTTTTCTACCGTTTTTTTCTCTCTCATCAGTGAAATAACACTTAGTTGAATGATTTCCTTGAAAAAGAAAAAGAATACACTTTCTTAGAGCAACTCAACTCTACTATGCTAGGCTCATTCCACTGAAAGAATTCGATTAATCACTTACGCCTTCTATTTTTTACTTCATCCTTTCAATTTATATCTTAATAGTTTCATTTGAACTGAATTTTATATGTATTCGCAATCTGGTTTTTTCTTCTTTATTGTCTTTTAATTTTTTCATTCTCGATTATTTGTTACATTACTTTAAAGATTTAACACAAAATTTAAAGGCTGTATTCAGGATATAAAACCAACAGGAGTTATATTAATCCCTTAAGTGCCGCAGGCGTATATATACGTCTCGCTCAGCTAGTGTGTTTACTTCCCTAGACGTATATATAAGTCTTTTTCTCAGCACTGTTCTCAGTAAAATTTTTCCGAAGGCTATAAAATGCAATAAAATGACCTTGACAGTGTTTGCGAAGGATTCAGAGAAGGATTTTATACTTATTTTATTCTTTTTGTGTATTAAATCTTTCTGATTGGTATGTCATTAATGACAGATATGACACTCAAAATTGTGTTCAATAGTAAGAAGAAAAGCTTTCAATTAACTGTGTGGCACTACGATCATTTTCAGCTTTACGAGAGTTTACAATATTCATTAAATAGGTTTTTTTCCGCATTAAATATAATTAATATTTGTAGAATTTTTTTTGAAAAAAATGAAATTGGATTAATTATTTTTTAAAAAAAAGTCTTGGGTCAGTTATTATTCATTTGATTGTATTTGATAATTTTCGCCTTCAGGTCTTTTGTTTCAGAAATATAAACCTATCCTATGCGATTATTAAGCACTAAAGGGAAACAAAAATTCATTAGACAGTTGGCAGTGACCTGACATTGTGCATTTTCTGCCATGGTAGAGAACTTCTGTATAACTGGTTTCCTCTCCGCAGTGTCCCTACCAGAATCTGTTTTATCTCGTACCTGATGTATGTTCCCGTTCATTTACCTAGCAACGAAGTGAACCGCGTATACTATTTGATTTCCACATTTTTTTCTAGACAATATTGTTGTTGTTGCTACGCATGCCACCTGCCTGACATAGTCAGATCGAGGCCCACGGAATTCATCTTGGATTCTAGAAGTACGCCTGTCGTTGGCTTTTAACCTTGAGCACCATACAGGTGACAGTACGATTTAGCTCGGAGAAATTCCCCAGATATACCGCATTCCACCTCCCCACAATTAGGCATGGAACTGAATTGAGGCAGCCTTCCAAAGCCCTCGTACCCTGCAGATTCAGCCCACAAGACTTTAATCACTGATTAACGAGCACGTGTTCACGTACCTGCAGTGGTATTTGGCGGTACGGCATCAAACCCGCCTTCCGGTCCGGATTAACTGACTAGGCTACCCACGGCCTAGAGGCCAATATCTGATGTTTATTTGAGTCGCAGCTCTTATTATTATGGTGACGAATTAGTGATCTTCGTGGAATAAGTTCTATCCCTATTGCTACTGAATACGCACTGAGTAAAGGGGCTCATAATTCAGCCGAAGCTCTGGATCCTCCCGTTGGCGTTGTGTGGTAGTTTGGAGAAGAATGTGTGAGTTAGGACTCGTTAGTTAGCCGATGTTAAATACTACGAGGTCCGTAGCTAATACCCATCAAATCTCTTTATTGCGCGACGTTTATAAACACTCCTTTGGTGCTGCATTCTTGTAGTAGGTGAAAAAAAGGTAGGTGAAAAAAATATTTTATTCTTTTTGGTTTCTTAAGTAATGCTACTATTATAAGATTAAAATTTAAGTAAAATAATTAATAAGAGTATATAAAAATGCTTTGAAAAGATCTTCAAGTGATTGACCCTTGTCTAAGGTAATAAGCAGATACATCTTAAAGCAGCGATACTCAACCTGCTGCCCTTCGGGCCACATGCGGCCCACAAAGCCTTTTTAAGTGGCCCGGACATGTATCATTGCTCTGAGAAATTTACTTATTTAAGAGCAGTGTATTAAAATTTAGCAGGGAATTCGTTATCCAGAAATCAAATATATCAATTTTGCTTTTTGCTGTCGGTGTCGTACGGGTACGAATTGATATTCTTTTTTCATTTGGAACGGTTATAGTTGTTTATAACAGAGAATAGTAGAGTAGCGACAATTTTATGGGTGGTTTTAAATTTAAATGTATTTCATATCTTGCGCGAAAAATATTCGAAGAAAATATATCGTTTCAAGATAATTGGGAGGTTGATTATTTTGTAAGGAAAAACAAACATGGATCAGTAATTGTTTGATTTGTCATGATAGTGATGTATTTGAAAATGCAGCACTATCATGAAACCCTTTCATGACATTTTTATTCGAAGATCTATTTCAAGAGGTGATAAATAGGCTTTCTTGAATAATTTTTGCCACAACAACAAAGTGTTTTGTCAGTGGTAATATCACATTGGTTACAAAGACATCCTATGAAGTTTGTTATATCATTGGTAATCATATGAAACCATTTACTGATGCAGAAATTGTGAAGGAGTACTTCTTAAAAGTTTCTAATTTAATGTTAGTGATAGAAATAAAACATTTATATAAAATGATAATTAAAAAAAGGAGCTATAATACTTGATCAATTTTCCACATTTTAAATTTCTAATGTTATCTTAGTCTAAAGCACATGTTGCAGGCCCTGCCGGCCACGTGGTGAAAAAAAGGTTGAGTACCCCTGTCTAAGGTATCCGACTACGTTCGGAACCGTGATTTTAAAAAAAGCGCATAAATGGATAATGTTCATGATATTTAGCGTCCCTTAGATTAGAATACACGTATAAAATTGCTTTAAGAACATTTTCAAACAAAAAAGATATTTAAATACAATATTTCGTCAGTACCAACTTAGAATAACCTTTTTTCAAAATGTTCTCCTTTTGTGAAAAATGCTGCTATTATAATATTTTGCCCGTATATAGCTCAGGCCTCTGTTTAGAGGCTCAACTATGATTTTTGAAAAAATCACATTATTTTCAGAGTTACAACCCATTGAAATAATTATCAGCGCTTTTTTTTTTCTTAAAATTTCTCCCCTGTGTTGCCGTAAAACATGGATAAACCCACTTCTATGTTATATATATATTTCATAACTTCTAGTTGAGCCTCTGTAGAGAGGTCTGAGCTATATACAGGCAAAATATTATTATAATAGAACCATTTTTCACAAAAGGAGAATATTTTAAAAATGGGATATTTTATGTTCATTTTTTGTCAAAATATTGTACTTAAAAATAATTTTTTATTGTAATAATATTCTTAAAACAAGTTTATACATGTATTCTAATTTAAGTGACACTAAATATCCTAAATATTATTCATTTATACGCTTTTGAAAAATCATGATTCCGAACGTAGTCTGGATACTCATAGCATGGGCCTATACCAATGACCTTTGCCCTGTTGAGAAAGCCTGTTGTTTTACAACCCAGTCAATATCCTGATTTGATTAACTTTAATGATTAAATGTTAATCCTGATATTATTTTTATGAAAAATGTACTTCTGCAGGAGAATCGGAATGACCGTTTTATTATCTGATACATCGTCGTTCGTCTGATTCGGCCATTTTCCCATTCACAGTCATTTCCATTTAGTCATAACGAAACAGTTGGTCTTGATAGTTTGTGAGATTGTAAGTCATGCATTTTTATTTGCTTTGGTATGAGTATTGGTATTTGTTTTGTATGAGTTTTTAGCAATGTGTACTAAATACTGAAAACAATCACAGGCGGTGCCTACTTTTGCATTTACAGACCATAGGGCCCGCCCGCAGATGTCCTGGTAAAATTAAATTACTAGTTGTTACAGGTAAATTATTATTAGTTTGACATTCCAGTGTATATTTTGGGTTAGTTAATCATATTTAAAATTGGATTATGGTTTTATATATTAGATTGCTATTTAATTAAATTATTTTATTTTGAATACAATTTTTTTAAAAAAAAAGACTTATATCTGACAGTTTGTAGTAATGAACTAAACTTTTAATCCTATATTGAAAAAAAAACATTTGTAAGAATAAATTGTGTACATTTACCAAAAAATGAAGGTGTATGAAATTCATTCAAATAAAGGCGAATGCATTTCTTATGAGCTCATGAATTTCAAATTTTTTAGTAAGATACAAAAACACGCGCGCTTTTAAGAAATGGATTATTTTCATACAACATATGAAATATCCCAGAGCGGAAAAGGGAGAGAGAGGAACAAAGTATATTCAATAAGAACCTTTCCCCTAAAAAAAATGTGTTTAAAAGACAGAATTTTTATTTTTCGCATGATATGTGCTATATAAAATTATGATTGTGGAAATATTTTTCCCTTTCATATAAAGCATTAGAGAGACGGAAATAAAATTATTTTCCTACTTCTCAGAAATTCATCAATAAAAGAATTTTTAATCTACATTGTCATTCTTTTTCTGATTATTTTTTGGTGTGAGGAATGAATAAACAGCTTTAAAGTAGAAAGCTTATTTTGTGTGTGTGTATACTATACATATGTATTTCTAAGATGATTTTCGCTGGAAAGGAATGAGTTGGATTTCTTAACAATAGCTGTCGAAATTTCTTACACAGTTCCCCAAAACTATTATAAAATTTTACTGTGAGGTCGAATATGGAAATAAATATTCCAGAAGGTTATATTGTGTTTCGAATATTATTCTTTTTCTCCTTTATAAGAGATGGGAAATGAATTGTTCGCTATAATTGAAAATTTTTGAGTAGTATTTTAAAGTATCTTTATTTGGAAATACAACCACTGGTGCGAAAAATTTAATATATATATATATATATATGTGTATATTGAAAATCTTATTATTCTTTAGATGATTTGTAGATTTATTTCCCTAAATTGTACAATTATATTTACATTGATGGATAGAATTTTAACTTCGAATTTTTAAAAAATTTATTTGTGTAATCGTTTTCGATATATTTCATAATATATTTTGTGACTATTTAAAACTAACAAACAAAGTTATGTTAGCAATAGGGATGTATGCAAATGATTTTAATTTCCAGTGCTTACAACTAGGTTATGTAATTGAGGAATAATATATTTTACAATACCTGATCGGGACATCTGCTCATGCACCTCAGATCCCAATCGCCGCGTATACTGAGATGGGCACAGCAGGACTTAGCCCACATGGGCTGTTGCACCTCTGAGTTTAGTTTAGTTTATTTTACAATAATCACGCACAGCTAAAAGGAGATTCTAAATTATGACACAGTAATGATTTTTAAAATAAGCATGTTGTAATTTGAATTTAATTTGTTGTTAATTTCATTTGTTTTAAGTCAACACAAAGTTATTATTTATATAAGTTTGGATAGATGTAAACATCATTGAAAGAACACAAAATGCAACATTTTTAAATACTTTTTACATGGTTAAAATCGACAAAATACAAAGAAAAAAAGTAAAATATTAAAAATGAAGTAGTTTGTTTCGAAATTGAAAACAATGCCATCGATGCACAAAAAAATGAATCTTTAAAACAAGTTGAGCATTCTTACTTATTTTACACAATGGAATAAGTAGATTAAACAATGTACCGAAGTTACGAAAATATTATAGATTGATACGAAACTTGAATATAAAAGATCAACAATAAATACAATAATACAAATACTTATTCTAGGGACTCTCAGTAAGTTAAATTTAAACGTTTTTCTCTTCATTTTGGATTGATAAAAAAATACTATCATAACAATCGAAAAATATTATTATATAAAATATTATCATTAATTTTAAATCTTTGAACAATAATAAAATTTACGTATTATGACAGATCTAAAATTATTTTACTAAGGGATTATAAAATATAATGGAGTTCGAAAGGAAGTTAATCTTTTTAAAGTAATTTAAATGTATAAGTATGAACAATTGAATCAGCACTATTGGAAAAAGGTACAAATAATTTAGACAATGAGGATTCAAGAATGGTTTATTCTTTTTTATATATATCATAAGCTTCTTTCTCTAAAAATATTATAAAGATTTTGTGATGAAAACATTTCTTATGATAAATTGCTAATCAGCTTATATTGCTTGTTTACTGTTTACATAAGTACATAGATTATCACGAAAACCGTTTTACAGAAGAGTTTTATGTACATCTTTCTAATCTTTGTTTTCTTTTTTATTTCATATTATTCATTTATTTTAGACTTGCTTAAAAGCTTAAAATTAAAAAAAATGCTATTAAAAACTAGTACTTTTTTTACTAGTTCTTAAAAATGTACTAGTAAAAAATATTCACTACTATGGAACATGGAGAGATGAATACATGTACATTAAATATTTTTATTTAGTATTGTGCATTCTCGTAGCACGCATGGTATATTCATACATATTTTCCATACAGCATCATTATTTGGAATATAAGAGGATTATATTCCTTAATAGTATACTGTGTGTGGTGTGAAAAAAAAAAGTACTGTTTCATACTTGAAAGAAAACTTAGATTATTTTTTAATGATATCATATTATTTAGAATGACAAGTGATTCTCATATGATGGTCGTATATTATTATCGTAAAAGCTGAAAATTTAATGGGTAAATATGCTTCAAATGAGAATTTATCAATATGCTTCTTCAAAACAGTATTAAAATTTTGTAGCTTTTCCATCAAAATTATTTTAACTTTTTAGTAAACAAAGGAATTTTAGTATGATTAAAACAATATACATGTATATATATATATATATATATATATATATATATATATATATATATATATATAATTATTTTAATTGTAGTAGATGTAAAAAGGTATTTGCGTTTTTTTTCCAATATTGAGATTTATACCACCGCTATTATAATAGTATATATTAATACATTATTAAGTAAACATGATTTCTAAAAGCATTTTACAAATGCACTTTCAGGTCATTTTTAAAACAGCTTTTTAAATTTTACAATTTGAAGCTACTCCTTATATAATCAATGTGAATTCTATAGTAATTTTATTTTAAAATCATATATTATAACTTGAATAAACAGATATTTTAATTAATCAAAAATTAATCAATCAGTTAAAATTTTGAATTCAAATTATATAAATATATATATACACACATATATATACATATATATATATATATATGTAGATGTATATATATATATAGATGTATATGATATATATATATATATATATATATATATATATATATATATATATATATATATATATATATATATATATATATATATATATATATATATATATTTAAATTATATATAATATATATATAAAAATTAGATTTCAGTGTTGAAAATGAAATTATGTACAAAGATCTTAAATCATCAATAGAAAATATCCAAAAAGACTTCGTGATTACATATGTTGATAAGGTCTCTGCTAATTATGCCATACTCTGTAAATATTTTTACAGTAAAATATTAAATAATAATGCATTTCAAAAATAAATTCATAGTAATAGAGAAGATGATAATCGTCTTTTAGCTTTGAACAAAAGACTGAATATTCATCTAAATAATATTAAATATCCACGCATTTTAACCAAAATTTCATAAAGCCCTATAAAAAATTTTGTAGTATCACTAATGGGTACAATACATATATCACGAGGTCTGGTAAGATCTTACAGTCCCTTTTTCAAAATTTAATTGATAATTTACAAAAAACGGCAATAATTAAAATAGCTTAGAAATTGCCAGGGGTTACTAAAGATGTGTTAATTTTTTCCATGCATGGCTTTGAATTCGAGGACCTTTTTAATTCTATTGATATTGATGATATGATTCGGGTTCTACAGTGAATTTATGATAAATATGAGCTATATACTTCGATGAAAAAAGGAAATTGATATTCTTGTTAACCTGTATTAAAAAGAGAATTTCATTGCATTTAATCAGAATCTTTATAAACAGATCAAAGGATTCCCTCAGGGTGGACCAGCTAGTAATTGTTTAGCGAACCTTTACTTATACATTTTTTGAAATTGACCATATTGTTAATGATTTTTACTTGATTTATCGTTATATAGATGATTTAATAATTTTTGGAAAAAAATAATGAATATAAACCAGATATTCATTCTCCCCCCTGACTATCTCAACCTCCTTAAAACCAACTTTTAACTCTAATATGGTAGAATTTTGATTTAGATTTGAATCTAATTAACAATAATGTAGTCAGTAACATTTTTGACAAAAGAGATTCTTTTAAGTTCCATATAATTAAAATTCTGTATGGAACAGTAACTTGCATTTATCAATTTACAGAAATGTTATTTTAAATTTTTTTATTTAGAAATGATAACTTAACTACCCACAAAATAGTTAAATTTAATAATATCAAAAATTTTTAAATGTTGTTTAGATCATGAATACCCTTTTTAACTTCTTAAGAACTTATATTCATCACAAATATATTAGTCGTCTTGCTACTTGATTCCAAATCCACCACACAACAATAGAATTTCAAAGTCAGCATTTTTAGTGGTCTTGCTGTGAAGATTATATCATAACACTCATATCACAGTTACATCTTTTCCATACACATCTTAAGCATCTTACACATTTTTGACAACCAACCAAATTAGAACCTAGCAAATTTACATTTTGACAATCAACCAATCTAAAAGTTACCAAAAATGATTGCCAATTCATCTCGATATCTATCTATGCTCGTTAGTGTAAAAGGTAGTTCAAAAGATACGTTCAAAGATACCCAAGACTCTTGATTCTCTTGGAACAAGATCTGTAAGTAGGAAGATTTCGTGTAATATTTTTTTTTTCGTAATTGTTTTAGGATTTTTCTGCTTTAGGAAATTGGGGAGAACTTGTTTCAGAATATTAATCAGTGGTTTTATCATACTCTCTGTGAATTTTTATGTACTTTGAATTTTGGTTAATTTTTATATGCTTTGAAATTTTTTATATACTTTGAATTTTTTTATATACTTTAAATATTTGTTTATTTTATTTGGTTTTCCTACCGAGTTGGAAAGGGGGAAGGTTGGCGCCTTAAAACTAGTCTAACCCACTTATTCGGTCCTAAGTCCGAAATTGCATTCTGACTCGCTAGGTTCTTTTTTATAGTTCCTTTTTAATATTTTTTCGATCTTCATGTTTTTCTTTTTTATAGTTCCTTTTTAATATTTTTTCGATCTTCATGTTTTGCTTTTATATTTTTATTATGTTATTTCTTGTTATGTTCATTATCTATTATTTCTGGTTTTTGAAATATACAAATTTATTTTATATATATATATATATATACATATATTCACACAGAGAAGGGCTAGCCACAAAACATGTTATAAACCTCGCTTTTATATAAATTATTTTATATATAAAAGCTGTTCTAATTCAGCAGAATGTTATAATCCTCTCTAAAGCATCCGTATATTTTTAGATCTAATATATGTTCTTTAGGTTTCATTCATCTTTATTATTCCAATCATTTCTTAGTATAGTGTTATTATAATATAATAATATTATTATATAACCTTGACACACGTCCTTTATGGTTATGTTTTTTGAAAATTGCTTAATAACCTGATGGTCAATGGTCAGGCATTTGATAAATAATATTTTCTATAAATATCTGTTATATAAAGGGAATTGTTTTAACACTGTATTATCCGAAGGAAGTCATATTGACTACTTTTTAATTTTAATTAGAAAAAAATTACATATATAATGAACAATTTCTTAGAATATTTTAGAATATATTTTTTTCCAAGTGAAGAAAAATTTTTTTTATTGTTAATATTTACTAGTAATTTATGTAACTGTAAATAATATACAAAATATTAAAAATTAATTTTATACAAATTTTTTACACATTAATTATTTTTTCACAATGAAGTCATTTTGACTGCTTTTGGGCTATATAGGTACTATATACAAAGTTTCGACCTTTCTAGTGTTAACCATCAAAAGCATGAAATTTTAATATTAGCATTTTATAAATATTTTACAAAGCACTGTGATTAGTACGTAAAAAAATTGGTAAAGGAATGAGACCCCAATTAAAATTAATTTCGATAAAATGATGAATAACTTTAATTCACTCTAAATTGCAATTATTATTAAAACTATTTATAATTTTTTTCTTTACATTCCAAATTTTTTTCATAGTTATTTTTAAAGTTTTAAAAACCAACAATCAAATGGGATACTTATCAATGGACCTTTTTCCTGAACTTAGTAAGCAATAACATTAGTAAAATGTAATATTATTATCATTATTATTATTATTTTTTGTTTATAAAACTAATATCTTGAAAGTAGTACTAAAATAAATGAAGTTATTGTGTAAAATTCGCGAATATTTCTGATGTAATTCTTTTTAATATTAAAAGTGATGGATTTATTTCATTTTTTTTACCTGAATTTATTATTAATCCTAAGGTTTGCGAAACCGATTCAAGGTTATTTTTAACCATTTCCTCATAGCGTACCAGCAGTGTTCTGCTTGAAAAATTGAGCCTTATAAATGAAAGAGCAATACAATTTCACTGTTTAGTAAGACAGCGTTAAAACAAATGAAATTTCTGATATGCCTCAGTAAACAATATGTGTAACGAAAACAAGTTCTAGTTTTGAAACAAAAGTTAATCGCAAAATTGACCCGTTATTTAGTTAGTACACATTAATCTATCTACAGTTTTTCTTTGTTAAAATTTGATGGTACAAGTCTCAGTAAATACCTTATTTCTTATTAGCATTTATGTTAATAGCAGAAAATATTCAAGAAAAAACTGCCATAATTTACTCAGAAAGTAGTAACAAATTGTTCGACATAAGGTCAAAAATTATATAAAACAAAAAAGAGAATTAAAATGTCAATATTGTTATAACAAATATCAAGAATAATTTTATATGGAACAAAAAGCTATATTGTATAAAGAAAAGTTTTTCGAAAAAATATAATTAACTTGCAAGATACAGTCTAAGTTCTAGCGTAGGAAACAATTACCCCAATTATTCGCATATAGTAATTCGGTCTACCATTACAGTAACCGAAAAAGTTTGTTACATTATCCTGTTCATTAGTACTAATGAGAATGTAACAATTCCCGTAAAAAGTAGGACAATAGAGTTTCATTTCATTTTCTGCATTCATATTTTTCTTTCTTCCTTCCCAGCAACCTTTTTTTTTCTTATTTTTTATGTTTAAATTGGTAGGCTGATTTTTTTCAAGCCTTTTGTTTCTTTTTAGTTACCTTTTTATATTTGTAACCCCTGAAAAATTAAAACTTAAGCTTTAATGTAAAAATGATGTCTATCAATGAGATTATGTGGGGAAAATTAATATTTGAAAGTGATATGCAGGTGTCTTTTTTTAAACTGACAGTATTCAGAGCCATTTTTAGCTCGATCTCCCAACCGCATTGGCAATAAACTTGGTATTTAAACTAATGATGACAAATAAGATTCTGGAGAAAAAGAGCTTAGCTCAAAAAATCACTGATAGTGGTATTTATGATGCTTTCATTTCTTACTAAAACAGAAATTTACATAAACAGACAACTATGAAAGCAAGTACTTTCATATGCGCTAACCTAGTCAGTAATTTGGACTATAAAGCATGAAGACATTCCTAACAAATACAGGGTGTATTTTTTTTAAACCTGATACTCTTCAGAGACTCTTGTAACTAAATCTAACAATAGAAATGCCGCATAATTTAGAATGAGGACTAAATATGACATGGAATGTAGAATTCTGCAAAAAGTATTAGTTCCAAAAATTACCAATAGGGGTAGCTATGACGTTGTACAATCTAAAATACGTTACAATAAAAAGAAGAAAAATAACATAAATAAATACAGTGCAATGTTAAGGTTTATTTACTACATTAAATGCAACTACTGTTTTCAGAAATTACACTGTATTCCCAACACCACATTATCTATAGCCATTTGAAACTATGACAAATAATATTACCCACAGTATGTGATATGTTGTCCTTTAAGATACTTAAGTTTGCAAAAACACTAACATAAACTTATGATTTTAAGCATCTGAAGACCTAAACGTCACATGAGTTAGGTCAGGAGAATGAGATGGTCATTCAACTGTGAAAACACGACTGATGACTCTTTCATCTGAGAAGTGATGGCATAACAGCTGATGTTCCCTTTCACAAAGTGTTCTGGGGCCCAATATAGCTTAAAGAATATCTGATTAAGACATAAGAGTTGTGGAATGACAAAATTAGTTCGCATGTTGGTATCTTTGTGCATTAATGTTACACTTTACTGGTTCCTTCAGAGTGATAATCTAAAATATATGGCGCCGTTATGAATTCAACTTTGAAGCCACTCCAATTGGGGACTTAAGGTGTAGGTAGAGAAATTTCTGGCACTGCGGGAGGCTGTTCAGAGGCTCAAACTTGGAAATTTTGTGTATTAACAAACGCATCCAGATGAAAATGTGCCTCAAATTCCCAAAGGATTTGTCATCGAAAACCATTTTCAACGTTTATCCTGGTCAGAAACGGCAGAACAAAGTTCAGGTGTTTATCACAATCATTGTGCTTGAGTTCATGTAAGTGGTTGATTTTGTGTAAGTAGAGGAGAACCGAGCAGCCACACCAAAGGGAGCTAAACACTGGGAGGGGGGACTGACCACCTTACCTGGACATCTGTTCAAGCACCTCATTGCCCAAGGTCATGTTTTCTGAGATGGGCACATTAGGCCTTGTCCCTCATGGGCTGCTGCGCCACTGAGTTTAGTTTGAGTTTAAAAGAGAACTACCAAAAAACTTTTCATAACATAGAAAAGTTCCTATCCAATTTTCACGCTACATTCCGGGCCCTGCAGCTACCAGCATTGAATTCGTGTGATCCGTCGATGACCTCAGTTTCAAATCTGTTATCACCTCTTCTGACAAAACATTGCGTCCTCTGCTTGGGGGGCAGATTTTCAGTAACCCTGTTCCCTCGAACTTCTTAATCATTTCCTTCAAAGAGTTACGTTATAAATGTCCCTTACGTAGATGCTGTAGGGTTCTAAACCAGTGAAGAGCTACTGTTGCACTAATTAAGATAATACAGCTTTACCAATAATGCCCGTTCTCCTTACGCGAGTGACTTTTTCACTTGGGCTGGCTTACTCTACGAAGCTGTCTACATCAGTGCTTCTCACGCTTTCAATACGTGTGACCCAATACTCAATCATAATTTTCATCGCATCCAGTGTATATAAACGTCTCGCTCATCGAAAGTGTTAATTTTGCCTGACGTATATGTACGTATTTTCGAAGTACTCTTTACCATCGCGTAAGGATTTGTGGGTAAATAAGCTTATTTAAAGGTGGTGCGAGCGCTGACGAGTGAGAAAGCATACTCGAAAAGGCTTAGCTGATGACTCCTCGCAGAAGTGTTGTTTATTGTTCTACTCGGTTGCGTGCCAAAGGGCCGCTATGTTGGATTTCATGTGATTGAAAGAAAAGAAATAAAGAAGTATTTTAGAGATGATGTCCTCCTCATTTTACCAGCAGGCCTGGGGCCTGACATATATATATAAATTTTTGGTTTAGTAAGCTACAACAGAGCTATATCAACAGTTTTTAGAACTAATTTTTTTTACACGGGACTTTACTTCCCATGTGATCATTAGTTTCCATAACAAGTTTGGTTCCATTGCATTTGTGAGATGAAGCTGCAGGTAGCTCTGAATAGTGTTCATTAAAAAAAAAAATTAAGCTGCATGTCAAAAATCTTGCAAGTAACAGGAAACAAAAGATTCTAATAAACCATAAGAATACTTTATCTCAAATACATGCATTATATTACAAATTAGTCATGTTCGGGGATATATTTTTTATGAAAAATATTGTAATGTAGTTCTATGTGTTTTGTTTAATATTTATTAGAAATAAACATTTTATAGGTACTATGGTTATAAAAACATGTTACTGACACTCGAAAAATTACTTTAAGGGGACATGGTACGATTTACGCAAAAATTTTTAATTTAAGGATTTTTAATATTTTTTTTGGTTGCCTCCTATGTATGTATACTATGTTAAACATATTTTGTGCTTAAAATTTCATAAAAGCTAACCATGTAATTTTTTAAGGGAAAAAAAACTTGAAATTTTTGAAGTGATTTTAAAATGCTACTCCTTCTACAAAAATTAACGTACACGCATAAAATTTGATTTACAAGTACATCCAACTATATATAATAAAAGTTGGTATGGGTTTTGCATTAACGTGATTGGTATTCTTACAATACTTCTTTTTATGAATCCTTATTGAAAATTTCTTAAAAAATCTGCAAATTCTACCTTCAATTAATTTTTAAAAAATAACTATTGCTTTGATTCAAAAATGCATAACAACTTTTGTTACATGAACTATTGGGAATAAGTAAAAAAAAATTCAAAGCCTTAGGCGCAATATAAAAAAAGCCTTAGCATTTTAAATGAAGACAAAATAGTTATTTTATCTTTCTGAAATACGGCAGTTTAAAGTTTTGATTTGCCATAGGGATGTGAATAAAAACAAACATAAAAGCTATTATAATTCTGAATTTCTTAAGTTTAGAGCTTTCAAATTTTGTGAGGTTATAGAAAAGTATATAAAGAAAAATTTAGGCTAAAAAAACTAAATTTGATTTTTTTGACCGATTTTGGTCAATTGAATCGTACTTGTCCCTTAATTTTGACGCTTTGATTAGTTTCTATTTACCATATGTATTTTAGAACCAAAACAAGGTTTTTTCACAAAAATTGAAAGGAACATAAAGATGAAACATTATTTTAGTTACATTTGTATTTAAGTAGTATGCTTATTCTAATCCAAAAGTTGTTCTTGTGTTAAAAATACCATAATTTATATAATAAATTTTTCATTTAATAATTCAGGGATTACGAAATCTTTCAAAATGTTCAAAATGAATCAAACTATTTCAAATCAGTATGTTTATGCTTCTTTTAGTATTTTTAAAGGAAAATATAAACTAATTTTCTACAAAATAATTTTTTAAATTTAATAAAATTAGAGATGATTTAAGTAAATTTTGCTAAAATAGTTAAGTCAGGTATACTAAAACGTGACAAATTACAAATTAGCATATCTTTCTTTTGAATATTCTTCCTTTTTAATGAAAAATTTTCAATTATTTAAGAAACAGAAACATGCTTTTATTTAATGAGCGTGACAGTTGATGAAAATTCGTTGTTGCTGATCTAATCTTAATTTTTGTACCTTATTTTTTTTGTACTTATAATGTAGAAAATAACTAACTAAGTTTTTAATAAATTAGTAAATAGAATAAAATTAAAATGATGACAATATGAATAATATGTCTTATTATATACTAAAAGGCACCCTTATATATTTTCTATTAATCTATTAATGATACAAATTAATCTCGAAAGGTGCGCGTAATATTTCACATTTTATTTGCTTATTTCACTTATAAAACACGTAAAAAGAAAAATAAAAATGTTGAGAAAATCAAATATATTTTCATAAGAACTTAATATTACATATGTAAATAAAAATATGTCTTATAGGAATTATTAACTTTCTACAGTTTCGGATTTGAAAAAAATTAAAGATTTTTTACATTGTAAACTCTGTTACATATTGTGCTTACATTTTTAAAGGGTGAATAATTATAGAAAAACCTCTTGACTAAGAGATAACTTTATTTTTGTTGACAAGCTGCACAATGTAGATAAAACTTTCCGTTAGTCTCTTGAGAGCCAATGATTTTAACATTCTGCTCTAATGGATTTGTCAGAGTTGGAAGATTTTTCAAAAAATGGCTAAGAAGTTATAAATTGGAATAATGCATGATGAAGTAACTGTTAATGTTATGAATAAAGCTTCAAAAAATAATTAATGTCAAGAAAAAATGCACTGCTTTAACTGAAGTGTTTGAATAAATATATAATACTATATATTGTTTATCAAAGTTTTTCTATATGTATTAAAATATATATTCTCGTATATTCATTGTTATTCATTCAAAAGCCAAAATTCATTTAAACTATATATGGTTGCACAGAAAGGGAGATTTCAGAGTTTTATGATAAATATATTTTATAATTGAATGGTAATTTACTATTGTATTTTAAGCAGAGAGAATTGTTTTAATAATTCGAAAAATAATTATGAAAAAAAAATAATTTGTATAAGAAATCTATAAAATATAATCTTGAGGAAGAATGAAATGAAAGCAAATTTTTAATTCAAGCGTAAACACATTCTTATTCCTTACAGGTTCCGGAATCCGTTTTTTGGTGTACAATGGGCTAAATTCATGTGACGTCATAGTCACGTGATAATGATAACCTTATGTTTCTAGCCAATCTGTTCAGAAACTCATGTGACGTAATAATCACACTATAAAAGCAATCATGTGTTCCCAGCTAATCAGCTCATATGCTTCTTTATTGACAACTTTTGCAGAAACTTTCTCTTAAAAAGTACATATTTTTCAACAATAATAACGTCTATAGGTATGCCTTTTATTTAAAAAATACATGCATAAAATATTGTTTTTTAATTTTAAAATGTGTTTTTGAAGAATTTTATTTCAAAACATTCGGACACTTTTACCCGATTATGAAATTTAAATTTTTATCTAAGTTTTACATATAGAACAACAAGTACAATTCGTTTAATGTCTGTTTTGAATTCAATGGAGAACAAGTGTTCGTCCTTATCACGTGACTCTCATGAATTGAGCCCATTTAATTTTTCTTTCGGTTCGTTAATGAGATTAGCAATGGTCCTTGCTGGTTATATGTATGAGAATATATTTTGTTATCCAATAATATCTCATAAGGGTTGGAACTATAAGGATTTTGTTATTTTAAAGACCAATGTAACATATTTTGAGACGTGGGATAAGAGAAGTGGTATGAAGATGAATTACATCCATTCAGAAAATGCCTAATGAAATATGATTTTTGATAATTGCATAATCAGTTCATTACCAGTTTGGAATACAATTTTTCAATCAAATCAACCTTCATTTTGCATTTTTTGTCCGTCATTCAACGCATCATTGAGAAGCTATTATCAGTGTCTTTGAGACGCAGGTTGTGACAAACATGAACGCTTTGGGGGATATTCCATTTTGTTGGAAACAATATCGAATTGTGCGAATACCGAGTCTTCTGCATTATATCGTATTTCTCATGATACGATTCCTTACGTGGTAGAATCATTCATTATATAAGCATGCTTATAATATGCCTGTCGTAACGTGTGGCAAGGTTATTATAATCATTGTTGTTATTCATGCAACCACTAATTGCAGATCCGTATTATTGTTGCTTGGTTAGGTCGGACAAATTCACCTATTTCTGTAAAGGTTTTACTCTGCCTTTTTTATATATAGTAATTCTTCCTTGGTCAAATTCAGAAATGTGCTTGAAGAATAGACGTACTGAAGACGTTTACGGAAACCAACTTCACCAAAAACATCTCCTTTTCTTGAAAATTTTACTTTCTCCTTTTGCATAGTGTTGTCGGTGGTGCTATAGACGCTTACGCTGCGCGTCTGTGCTGAAGTGTTATGCAGTCAATTGATTATTTCCTCATTGTACATGTACGATGGAAATTTCATGGTGTTATAAGTTTCCAGTACGAGATAATTAATAGATGTATAGTCATGGTCATCTAGTGATGATTTATCTTCAAGTTTACTAATACTTTATTAGTTTCTTAGACAATTAATATGGAATTATTAAGCTTTGTGGAGTGACGGTATGTACATGCGACAATTCCATTTTTATCTTAGAATGTACAAATCGGGTAGTTAAAATCGAAAGAAGAATGAATCCTCTAATTGCATTTTAGTATTGCAGGACTTAGTGTACTATTAATTCAAAACAAACAATTTTGTATTTAGAATTCAGTATTTCCTGAAATTATATAATTGCGTCTTTTTCTATGCATGTTCATTGAAATTCGATCATTTTTAGCTATTTAAGCGATACTTCTATGATGTGTCAGTTTTTATGCCATTGCGCACATTTGTAAATTAGGGAACCAAAGTAATTACATATTTAAAATAATGAGAGACTGAATGTAAAAAAATTCAATCCCTTTTTTGTATTATTTTTATTATAGATAAAGTATTTTTGAACTTAATGTATTTTTTAGATTTGTCTTGTGTAGTTAATTTATTACCTAAATATTTGTCTTCTGCTTATACTGTATAGAGTTGAGTATTTGCATTTAAAAATAAATATCCGTACTCTGTCTGGATGAAAGCTTTTTTAATAATGAGGGAGAGATAAAAATTATTTGCAATCAGAAACAAACCGAAGAATCTCAGCCTAAAAGTTTCGTTAATAAATAAAATTAAGAGTATGTAAAGAAACAAAATTAAGAGCACGTAAAGAAATAAGATTAACACATTTTTTTTTAATTAACATAAGCCATTTATTTGTCCCGAAATTCAGGATTATAAATTTTCTTTCACTCTGTTTTTTTAAATTATTACATTTGTTTTTTCAACACAGAATTATCGAAATCTGATATATTACTATTAAAATTGCAGACAAAAAGTAAATAATATCCAGAAAAAATTCTATTTATTTTCATTCAAAGTTCACTGACACTTATCGACGCAATATGAATGCTAATGTACTTATTTCTATTTGCAAAAGACAGATACCTTGTTATTTTTATTATTGAATATTTGTTTCATTTATTAAGTTATGCTTAAATGAAGACAATTAATAGAATTAGCTTCCAGTTACAAGTTTCTTTATATTTACAGAAACTATTTGATACACCATTGTTTTCAGTATATTATACAAAAACATTACGACTAATTGTTGTCTGAAATCACAGAAGGCAATCTACATTTGAAACAATTGAGACTACAAGTGCCAATTCTCTTATTTGAATTCCATTATGAAATGAAGCGTACCAGCCCTTTTGTTCTTATCAAAACAAAGGCAGAATACTCTAGACCGAGAATACAATGACTTAATCTGCATTCAGAAAATATTTTGATTCTTTACTATTTAGGAAAATGTACGCTGATCTACAAAATTAAGAAAATTCTCATATTTAGTTTAATTTCTGAAAAATTATTGAGAAAAACATAAAATTGAAGCTTAGAAATAAATATAAAAATACGTACGTGCACTCATATATGTCAGATGTGTACGCAAGTTTACGCCGTTCATTTATTGGCAAGCCTCTACTACTTCCATGGTACACATTTTTACGTTAAGTGGCACACACAAACACACACACACACACACACACTTAAGTATTAACAATAAAATAAGAATAGCTAAATTTGATGGTATTTTTTTTACGTACGTTAAGTGACATTTAGATACAAATAGTTCAAATGAATAGAACCCAAGTATTTTTATAATATTAAAATACGACGTATTATCGGGATATGTTAAGACTGGTACTTTTAACAGCGAATATCTAGATAATTTAATATAAAGCCCTACACATTGTATGTAATTTATGGAGACCGGGTTGGCAGAGAAAAAGCTGGACAATTTAGACCTCAAGAACCACAAGAACCAAAGATCGATATTTATGCGCGTCATGAATTTGAAACCGGAGTACAACAGTTTTTATGCTGTCTCGATTGATGTTACCATAGGGGAAGTGAGTTTTTAAAGATTGTTTCCAAAAGATTACCTGAGAGAAGTCTTATGTTTGTTACAGAATAGCGTATATAATCTGGTGCAAATATTACTGGCATTATAGTAAAGCAGTGCTTCTCAAAATTTCTATACTTGCGCCCCAGTTTTCAATCATAATTTTCATCGCCCCTCCCCCCTCTATACAATAACAATGCATTGAATTCAAAAATAATATACTTCGATGTAAAGCTAAAATAACACGTTAATTATAAATCGTACAAATTATCAAGATAAGTATTAAATTTTATACATAAATTTATAACATGCCTATAGGGTCACTGGTAATTATTAAACTTGTTCCTAACTTAGTACTGTTAAATTAATTATGAAACACACTGTGCAGTATTGATACATTTATAAGTGTATTATATCAATGCAAATGTGTATTTTATTTTTTATTATGTCAGAATGTATCTTGTTTTGTTCCCTTTCAGTAAATTAATAATTTAAAAAAAAATTTTTTTTTTGCTTTAGACTTTTCGATATACTTGCGCCCCCTTGTAGGGTTATCACGCCCCCCACAGTTTGAGAAACACTGTAGTAAATATGAGGAAGATTGTTCTTTTCCATGTTGGTAGGATTGACCACTGAGTGACAGTGGACCTTCATTTGGCAGGAATCATAGACCCGATACTAAGGACTTGTTAAGAACTTTTTTTGTTAGTCACTCGTGGCATTTACGCACCAGTGTTCTGGCGAAATTTTAGAAAATGTTGTATTGCTAAATCATTTGTGATTTACAAAACCTTCTTTTCAACAAGATGATGCTCAACCGGAGACAAGAAGACTTTACTATGAATTGTTTTCAGTTTGGTCGAATACTTTCTGGCCACATGCTGCTGAATTTTCCTTAAAAAAAACATAATTTTCTTCCCATCAATTTATCTACGTTAATCTAAAATTTCAGCACTGCATATAATGAACATGTCTAACAGCCTTTTCGTATGAATTGCTGAATTAGCATTGGCAAGACAGAAATTACCGAAAAAGAAAGTAAGTTTCTTAGTATAATTTCCCACTTGAAACCGAATTAGTTTGCCTTCATTAACTCTGTTATAAGCTAAATGACAAGTAGCAACCATCTATCTCGTCAACTTCTTTTTAACACTCAATGCATCTAGAGTTTCTAAGTCATTAATTCTTTGTTATTCTTCTTTCTCGTCTTTTGCGTCTATTGAATATCATTCCTCGAAAAAGGACTTTCATTTCTCAGTTTGGATTACAGGAAGAACGCATATATACTCGAAGTTTTATAGCAGAAATGGAAAAAACAGCAATTTTTTCTTTATAAGTTAAGGATCAAGAGTGGCTGAAAACGTGATATTCTCATAAAAAACATTTTGGTATGGCCTATTCAAGTATAAATCCCTTTTTATTTCACCCAATTAATATTTTCATTTATTTTTCTGTTTTCTCAAAAGGCGATGTGCTTGAAAATACTTCATTCAAAGTAATGACAATGTTCAATGTTGCTGAATAAATTATATATAAATTTATTTTTAGCTTATGAAATCGAGAAATTATTTTAAAAATCGTGAATTAAATCACTTTACATTTATTTGCTATTAAATTAATACACACTTAGACAGTTTACTTAGTATCGTAATCAGAAAGCATAAGCACTTTAATTTTTTTTACACACAATTGCAAAGTTTTTTCCATTATTTTTTTTCTTACTTTTATCCTCATTTTAAATTAAGTGCTCTTTGAAGTTATGATGACTGAGTAACATTTTTTTAGGCTTAGAGATTTAAAAAAAAAAAAGATTTTAAGACGTAAATGTTTAGAGAACAAAAAGGTTAAAAGGGAGGAAAGAAATAAAATAGATTATAAATATATGTACAATCGGGAAAAATGAGGAAAGTATAAGATCTGTGAAGCAGTAGTCTTGTTAAAATTGTAATTTGTGATTCACTGCACTGGTGCAGTTTATCATCTTATAGTATAAAAAAAGGAATGTTTAAAATATGAAATCCACACAACACTGGAACCGATGGCTATAAAAATTGAAGTATATTATTTTTTTGGGAAAAGTTTTTGTGCTCCTTTTGTAGGTTTCCCCACCAGGTGCTGCATAAAAACTTGCCGTTAAATAGACCCACCTTGCTAATATTTTTCCCAAAAAATAATTCTACTTGCTTATCACCAACTTTTCCTATGCTATTAAATCCCATTATAATGTAGAAAGGTTGCTTGAAATATTAAAAATTTAACATAAAAAAATACAAATAAAGTAATATTAATCATTACAATAAAAAGCTTACTTACACTATTTTAAGCGTTCATTGCAAAAAAATGTTTTCAATGTGTTATTTTTGCTAGCAGGATCACTTGGGAAGGTGTTTTCAAAATGAACAAGGAAAGTTACGGGGCTATAATATAAAAACTTTTTATCAGCAGATCTACAGATTAAATTTAACAAATAAGGGTTTTTTAACTGAGATATCAAAAGTTTTTTTTTTTTTGTTTAAATTTTTCAATTCCGAAAAATTTAACTCTTAAAACTTTTTATCCTTCAATTTGTTTGTTTTTTTTTTTTCACCCCTGTCAAGAAGGGTATACAGCAGTTATTTAAAAAAATTCAAAATAAAATATATGTTATAACAAAAATTTTTATTTCAATATTAAAATTTTTGGGAAAACACGGAACTGATAATGGGGGGAGTGAGATTAGAATGAACATTAGAGGGGATTGATTATCTTAATCTTTCATTAAATGGGGGATATAAACTATGCTGTATCTGAAGTTCTTGTCCTCTTTGAAAAATGAGCTAAAAGCGGTTCAAAACCATGATAATGGTTCTATTTAAAATTCTTTTTCGTTTCTATGTTTGTATTAGAAGTATTTTGTGCAGTATCCTGTAATTATAAATTTTAAATTGAAATTCATTCCACAATTTGATCTATCATTTCAGCTCAAATTTTAAAATTTGGCCAATATTAATCATCTTTTTCATCGCGACCCCCCACCATACAAAAACATTTTGAATTCAATAATACTATACTTTGAACTAAAGCTTTTTAACCTCTTACTTAGACGTATATGTGTTTTCCCAGGTTTTTTTTCCTGGGGTATATATACGTCTTTCCCAAGTACGATCTTTTTTGTAAATTTTTGTAAAAAATTTTTCCGAAGGGTTTTGAATCAATAAAAAGGGCCATGACAGTGTTTGTGAAGATTTTCTTTTAAATTTGAAATTTGGGTTATTTATTCCTTTTCCCCCCTCCTTCCCCCAAAAAATCGAAATCCACGTCTCTTTAAAAAAGGTGGCATTGGGGGAAAAAAATCTATAATTTTAATCGGCAGTTAAGGGTTAGCTATAAACGGGCAAATTATCAAGATAGTGTTTTAATACGAGCCCATGGGGTCACTATAATTATCAAACTTTTCTTAACTTAGTATTTAAATTAATTTAAAAATCTTTATAGTATGATACATTTATAAGGTATTAATCGTTTGCGTATTTTGCATTTTTTTTTTAGAAAATATTTTGTTTTTCCTTTTAAATCAATTAAAATTTTTTAAAAAAATCTTTTTTTTTCGACTTTCCCAAAAGACCTCCCCCTCATAGGTAAACACCCCCAAGGGGGGCCCCCCAGTTAAAAAACCGTTGTCCCCAAAAGTAAAAAAGGGTTTTTCAGGTTTTTTTAAAAAATATATATTTTTAAACAATCATAATAAACATAAGTAAAAATAAAATATTTTTGAAAAAATTTTTCATATTTTTGAATTTTACCAAAAAAAAAAAATCTAATTTTCTAAATTTTTTCGAGTGAAAAAAAAACAAGTCTAATGAAGTTTTAAATTTAATAAACAAGGATCATATTTATGTAACCCTTTAAAATTTTTTCCCCTTATGATTGGGAAAACTTTGTAAAATAATTTTTCAAAAAAATTAAAAAAACCTGTTTAAAAAAAAATATAATATAATACAAATTAAAAATAATTTTTTAAAATTTTTCCTTTTGAAATAAAATTTTTTTCCAAAAAATTTCATTCCCCCTTTACAGGAATTTTTGGGGGAAGTCCTAAAGTGGCATGATTTCTTCTGTAGTACAAGGTATTTAAACCAAACCGACAAACTTGAGGGTGTAAGTACAAATACGACTCCCAAAACCTTAGGGGTGTAGGGGACAATGCCGTTTGTGAGCTATGGTCAAAGAAGCAGAGAAAAACAGAAACGCATACATCAATGCAAAAAAAAATTTCATTGAAAAGGGTTTTACATAACAGGGGTTGAAACCATGACTAGAAGAGATAGAGATTAGCAACTAGTTGAGTATCGCTGAGTATGAACTTGATTGTCTTCGGGGGATTTTAAAAAGGCCCCATTGTCAGATATCCTCGCCTTCGTTGTTGATTCCTTATAGCTTTCGTTAAGGAAATCATGTAACCATCTGTTCATATTTGCGAAGGTCATGTGATGTGGTGAACGACTCTTCGGGTAACGTTCTGGTGCAACGGCGGATCGCCGTGCCTCTAACAATCCGTAGATTCATACACGATCAGCGTGTCAACCAGTTCCTCGTTTGAATACAAGTTCATTCTACAACCTCGAGAAACGGGTCGCAAATGACGACTTCCAGCAAGATCGGTGTTCATGAAACGATCCATTCAGCTCAATATACCTCAAGACTAATTGGAGGACTCTTCAAAATGTAAGGAATACCAGACTTCTGGTAATAATTTCGAAACTATGTTGTAGTACAAACTTTTACAAAAATTTTCTTGGCCCGCTAATGCGTTACTGTTTTTGTTCTTCTTTCTGTTAATTTGCTCCATACTTTGTAACTGCGGAATTTGAAACCCTGTATTCCTATGCGATTCCATATTGTATCTGAGCCCCTTACTCCCTTTAAGTTTGTTGGTCTGGTAGCGAATTACCCCGTATATTTGAAATATATATAATATGTCAGCCCCGTTTTATCCTTGCAAAATGTATACATTACCAGATTTCTCATATTGATTTATGAACTATCAAAATGCTGGTTAATGATGTAATTTTATAATTCCGATTACGCATGCTCAAAGTATGTCATTTTAAAAGTGGTTTTATAAGAGGAAAAAAGAAAAACTTAGATAAAGGAGGTAGGTAAAGATCGGCCTTTTTCGCCATCGGCAAATTCACTTTAAGTATTTTTTAACACTGATATTTAATCAAAATGAAAATGTTTGGGTTTTTTTTTTCAAAAAAATATTTTATTAAATGGAGTAAACAGAAAAAAAATAACAATGTTAAACTATTTGTAACAAATATCTTTGATTATATTTTCTTCTAGCTTTCATTGGCTGAATCGTCACTGGATCATCCAGTAGCAGCGTCTTGAAGTGTATCAGTATATCCGAGCCTTGGTGTTTTTGTCTGAGTGTGGTTATAGCTCTAAAATCCCAGTTACCAAAGTACAGATGCAACATGTGCACAGTAGCCAACACCTCTAGCACCAACTTTGCACTGCTAATACCATTCAATGTTTAGATTATGACACATACTTGCTTTTATACATATTTTATGTATTTTTGAACTTTTGTGTCGTGATCTCAACTGGAATCGAACAACTGAGGAATCTTCTCGATTTACATAAATAGATTGCAACCCCGATTGATTAAGGTGTGCGTGAAGCCATTATTTTTTAATAAAATACACAAAACGCATACAATACTACTTAACTTACACTTTTGAACACGTACGTGATGTATGTGTCTGAGCGATTCTTGAACAAGCTATTTTGTTTCGTATCACATCAACGCGCTCGATGCACCAAAACAAATGAATGTCAGTTTAAAAGCGTTATCATTTTGGTAACTCGAGAGACCAAAAAATGTAGTGGTGCTTAAAGCGTTTAATAGATTTTTTTTAAATGAAATTAAGAAAAAGTGCTTAAAATTACAAAACAACGCATCTGCCAAGTCTGATAACTTTTTTATGTTACTTGCTGTATTTTTCTAACTATTTTAGAATAAAAGTAAAGATCAATACCCGAATTCACATAAATATAATATAGCTTCAATAAATACTTTGAAGTTTCATGACTAAGATGGGCAAAAAAAGAAGGCCGATCTTTACCCACCTCCTTTCTGTGCTTTCCTCTTATACAAAAATATTCATTCTGGTTCCTTTTTCGCAGAGGAATCGAAGCGAAGGTAAATAAACGAGAATGCTATCGAGCATCTCGTATACATTTCTGCGTGGTTTCCTCTTGAAAAATAAAAGGGTTTTGTATTTCAGTAGCGTCTGCCAAAAATTCATGAAGTGTTCGTGAAGGAACTACCAAGTTTCCTTCAGTGGTCGATTTGTGAAACAAAAATATTTAAAATTTTCAAATTTTAGAAGTTATTTTTAAGGTATCCATCTACGTTCGGAACCGTGATTATAAAAAAAGTGCATAAATGGATAATTTTCATGACATTTAGTATCACTTAGATTAGAATACATGTATAAAATTGTTTTAAGGACATTTTGACAAAAAAAATTATTTAAATACAATATTTCGGCAAAAAATGTGCTTAGAATAATCTTTCTTCAAAATGTTCTCCTTTTGTAAAAAATGATCTATTATAATAATTGTTCGCCTGTATATAGCTCAGACCTCTGCACAGAGGCTCGACTATGGTTTTGAAAAATTCACATTATTTTCATAATTGCAACCCATTGAAATAATTATCGGTGTTTTTTTCTTAAAATTTCTCCCCTCTGTTGTCGTATAACATGGATAAACCCACTTCTAAGTTACATATTTCGAAAATTGTAGTTGAGCCTCTGTACAGAGGTCTGAGCTATATACAGGCAAAATATTATTATAATAGAAACATTTTTCATAAAAGGAGAATATTTTGAATATGGGTCATTCTATGTTCATTTTTCGTCAAAATATTGTACTTAAATCATTTTTTATAGTTATACTATTCTTAAAACAATTTTATGTACATTTTCTAATCTAAGTGACACTAAATATCATAAATATTATCCATTTATACGCTTTTGCAAAATCACAGTTCCGAACGTATTCGGATACCTTAATACTTATCCATTTGTTTTTGAATATAAAAAACGCTGGAAAAAACAAACAAATTAATATAAGCAACTAAAGTTTTTTTTGGCTATTTTTTAAATTTAAAGCATTTAGATGGATAATTACATTTCTCAATATGGGTTAATTGCTCCAAAATTATTTTTAAACATCATTTTCCTTCATGAAATTGATTTGTTCATGTGGCGATATACACTTATGACATTTCAGACTTGAATATCGATGAATTATTTACGGAAAATCATCAATTTAGTTTATATTGTGAATACATTAACTGCATTTAAAAATAATTAAGTTTTATCGAATAATTGATTTGTTTATAAATACAAGCGTTAAAATTGCGTTATTAAACCAAACAATTATCTTTGTAAATAACTGCATCAAAACAAAATTCATGGAAATAAATCAAAGGAAAATTGTGCTGAAATAAAATTAGATTTGAAGCCTGTTTTTGTCATATTTTGGATTAGATTTACTTTTAAACTACATTAATGATAATCTTAACGAAACTAGAAGAAAAAAAAAGGCGAGAGCTTTATTTAAAAAAGGGCGTAGAACAAATATTACTTACATGAAAGGAAGACGCGAAAAAAATAAACGTCAGTCTTCAAATTTTTAAATTGTTCTACCTCGCAAGGGAATAAAATCTGCGGAAAACAATATATAAAATAAAAATGAAAGAATTTTAAGCCCTCGTAATCACTCTTTAATAAAAATACGTTGAAATAGATTGAAACAAATAC
Organism: Trichonephila inaurata madagascariensis; assembly: GCA_019973955.1. Taxonomy (NCBI): domain Eukaryota; kingdom Metazoa; phylum Arthropoda; class Arachnida; order Araneae; family Nephilidae; genus Trichonephila; species Trichonephila inaurata. The sequence goes on from BMAV01009507.1 coordinate 34,689, forward strand.
TTCAAATTTATAAAGAAAGATTGTACAATATGAATTTCGCATTAGAAAGGTAAATATTGATTTGAGAAACAATTCATTTAAAATTATGCAGTACGGAGGATAAACATATGCATTTTAATGTCAGAAATGAAGCATAATATTATTGATATCTTAAATCTACAAATTTAATTTTTTTTCCGAAAAATCACTTAATAAACTTATAGAAATTGTGTGTGTGTGATATGTGCTTTTCACTCGCTTTGGATTAGAACATCGATATGACGGTAAATTATAAGAATTTTTAAAATAGAACATGGAATCTCCGTTTTATTATGGATTGTACCTATATTCAAATTTAATTGTTAATAGTTAATAATGTTCTTAGTTATTTAAAGAAAATACTTATTATATGATTCTCGAACAGAAATTTCTCGTGGAAATTTTCTCGACATCATGTCGTTTCTATGTAGAATCTTCAATAAGACACGCATTATATGGTGTATTGATGTCAGTATGATTGTTTATATACTTCGAGCTTTTTATATTTAATTAAACTAAGCGTTTAGAAAGACCTTACTTGGTCACCAAAACGTTTCTACAAGTATAAAATAACCAACCACTTTCATTTTTTTTTTTCTTAACATAAATTTAAATCAACGTAGTTGTGCTTAGGACATGTAATACTCATACTATTAGTTACTTAGAATTAAACAACTTAATAGTCAAAAACAGTTAGACACTTAGGAGCAAGTTTCGAACATAGAACTATTCAGCGTTTCAAAATTATGATGTTCCTCTCCAATCTTGAATGCATTCAAGTTGAAAGTTCATCGTCAACAATCAACCAATAAGAGTAGAATGATTTTATGTAGCTGCAGTTTAATTCCTTGGTTTTATGAAATAGGAAGTATTAAAAGTAGTATTGAACGGCAGAAACATCATAGGCAACGAGTTCGACCCATGACCATACGATGCAATAGTTTAAAAGAATAAATTTGTGATACTTTTCATTATTTCTTTCCTAAGTAGTTTTGTTAACAAGTTTAAAATTTGCTTTATCAACTCTATTAAAATCCGAAGGTTAACAAATGTATCTATCTTTCTATCTATGAATCTATGTGATGCCCTATCTTCACAAACCCAACCGAGCGCACGAACACTCGCTGAAGGTACCAATATTTCAGGAATGGTACGAGGAATCCGTTTTGACCATTTATACTCCAATATTTCCATTTAGTTAAAAATATATTAATTAAAAACCTTAAAATGCATAATTGATGCCATTTTTCACCGCCAGGGCAATGTTTAACTTTTTTTCCCGATGTTTTTTAAAAGCGTTCAATTTTTTTTATGAGACACAAGAAAAAATAATTACAGATTTGAAGACATTTACTTGCCAAAGAAACGGTATAATTTATTTTTAAAAAAATAATTAATTTATTTTACGATTTTTTAAAATAAGCAAAATTACGTTTTATGAGTATGATTTCTAAATTGTTCCCTCGCATTTTCTTTCACGTTAAAGAAATAATTCTACACTAATAAAACCGCATTTTCTTTTAGAATAAGTCATTTAAAAAATAAAATGTCAAAAGCTTTTTCTTACGATCTTTCAAAAAATACTTTAAATTTTATTTAAATACTTAATAACTTCTTTATTTATAAAAATAATCTCACGAAACTTTTTTCCGTGTGTAGAACGATATTATACGTAATCTGTAGAAAGATTGATAAAATATTTTAAAAATTCCGGGTTTTTTTTTAAAAAAAATCGTGTTTCTTGTGCAATACCGTTTTTACAAGACTTCGTTAAAATTATATTTTCTTTAAATCTTTTATTTTCAAATTACCGTTGTTTGATATCGATGTGGGAAATTTGGAAACTTCAACTTAAAAATTAATTACTCAAAAAATAAAAACTTTAAAAAAACATTCGTGCAAGATCTTAAGTGCTTTGCGCATGCGTGGGGGGAATCGGGGGAATTCCAATCTTAGTCTTTCGCGTTAGCGACATTGCTGTTTAGAACTAAGCCGGGTGGAAGGACTGTGGAATAACTGTGTGACTGTGGAATTTCCCGTGTTATGCTCGCTCCTCGCCTGAATTACTTATAGAATCATTTCATTCATTACCGATAATTGTTTTAAAGTGCAGGCTTTTTACCCTTTTATTCAAATATATTTTTAATCTAACATTCAAAAACAACGCAAGAAAGAAAATAGTCTTTTCAAAAAACAACGGGGAGAATTTTTGTATAACAGTGGAATAAAAATACCTTAAAAATTCTGTTTTTACGAAACAATGAAACTTTGCATATAAATAAATGAATTTAAAAAAGGTTTATTGATTATTAAATCATATTTTAGAAAATTACTTTGCATTTTAAAAAATAAAATAATTACTGTAATTATTTAAATATTTATATTATACTTCATAAATATAATTATTAATAAATAATACTTTTTGTAAATTTTGTTATAATAAACATTAAATGATATTTTATTTAAAAATTAGTTACAAAAATTTTTATAAAATGACATAAAATATGTTATAAATAAGATATTATATAAATTATTATAACAATACATAAAATTATTATTAATGAATATGTTAGTTTTGTATAACATACTTTTTTTTTGTCAGATACGTGTTTAAATAATTTACTAAAGACAGTGGAACTAAAATTAAAATAAAATATCAAAATGTTTTTATCAGATTGTTTTTTCTTTTCTTTTTGAATGTCTTTTTTCAGTACATGTATGTATATATATCTAGGCTTTTCCCCATACTTTTTTTTATAAGTTATAAATATTTATATGTTTAATCAAACATTCAAACTTCAGAAAAAAGCAAACGTTTCAATAGCTATCTGTAATATTTTCTTTTATTTATTACTTATAGAAATTTGATTTTAATAAATATATATAAGTTTTTTTAAAAAAGTTATTTCTATCATTTCATTACTAAATTAAGTATTTGTTTATTTAAAAGTACATCGTTCATTATTTTGGATCAAAATACATTTTAGAGACACTTTTAAGCTAACTATATATAACGATTGATTGATTCATGAAAATCTGAAATCTATTTTTTATTCTTTTAGATTCTTAGAAACTAACTATTATTAAAAATGAGGAAAGTTTTTTGTTTTACTCTTAGAATCAGAATCGTTTTCTTTTTATTGCTTCACATTAATAATTTTTAACTCTAACTCAATATTGTTTTTTATAAGTCATACATCGAAATTTGAAACTATATCTTATCTGTGAGGGGGGGAAGATAGAACATTAATTTTACACTAAAAAAACCCGTGTTATGCCGGGCTATAGAGAGGGGAAAGAAACTTGTCTTAAATCAAAAATAAGTGGAATGGAACAAATTTCGAAAAAGGGAAATTTTTTGACATAATTTTAGAAATCACTCACATTGTACTCGTACAAACACACACACAGAAATGCTGGTGTCATGAGGGAAAGAGAAAGCCCGTCCAACGCTGAACCATGCAGCTAGTATTCATACAAAAACGTTTCTATTTAAAAATGTTATATTTCCAGGTAACAGAATCGCATTTATTAATGTCTTAGAAACAGATAATTAAGCAGCTTAGAATAATGTGTAAAAGAAGTAAAATTGAATTGCTTGAATTATATCATTTTATTTTCAGGTGCATATGTAAAAAATTCTCAAATGGATTAAGTTCATTACAAATTTGAAATATAAATAATGGTACTCATTTCTCACATTTCAGGGATAACTATAGAAAATATCAATTACGAACAAGTCCTATAAATTTTTTATATTTTTATCCTGCATTTTTCAGCTGTTTCTTATTTAGGACAAGTTCAATTTCACCAGGCATACATTCAAAAGAACTTTAATTAATTTTCTAAATTATCTCGTTAACATTGCTGTATGTAATCCATTCTGTCTTTTTATAGTCTATTTTTTTCTTGTGTGTCTGTCTTTTAAAGGTATTTAAATACTAAAGATGACAAATGTTATGTGTATAATTATGCTATGTATAAGGTGAATTATAATTTTTTTGATTACCTAAATTGTGCGGGTGTGCCAGAAATTGCTTGCCGATTGAAAAACAAGAAAAATTAAAAAAAAAATTCAAACTGGCTTTTTGATGCAATGAATGAAAAAAAAGCCTAAAATATACGTATACTTTGTGTGAAATATTTTTAATGTGCTTGAATACATTTGTTTCAAAATGGTATGACTTTGTTGACTTGCCTAAGATAAAAATTTCCATAAGGCGTTTTTGTGTTTTTTACTCACCTATTGTATTTTTAAAATCCTCAGCAATAAGTTATTGAAAAAAATAAGTAAACTGTAGACACATATATTTTCAATTAAAAGACTTATATCATGAAGCATTTGTGAAGAGAAATATCATTTATTTCTTTAATTGAGTTCCTGACGAATCTGCTTTGAACAATGAAACTAATATGAAAATTTGTTACAAAACACATGTCTTTTCTTGAATATTTTCTTTTAATAATAAATAATAAGTTTCTCTTTTCATTATGATTATGTATGTATTCTTTTTATGGTTTTGTTATTTTTGTTGCTGTGTATAAAGCTTTCTTCATCACTATCAGTAAAGACGAAAAATACTGCAGAATTTACATTAAAGAAGAAACACATACATTGAGCTGAAAATCTATTGCAGACTTAAAAAATAATTACAATAATCATTTTTAGATCCTATTTTTAATAGGGCAGTAACAATCAAGAAGTTAATTTTCGTTCTAAATATGTAAGTAAAAACGAAAATTTAAGCGCATAAGACTTAAAAAATTTCTCAAACGAAATTGGAATTTAACGCTTTCAAAACGCTTTCAGGATTTTGGTATTTAACATCCATATTTATCAATCAATTTTTTTTATTCTTTTCAGTACAATAATAAAGAAAAATCTTAAATGTATTTGGGGGTTTTTAGTGTATAATTAATTATTAATTCATTATTTAATACTTATACTCTATAACTTTAATTACGAAGTTATTTTTCCATTAAATCTAATAATATCAAATGTCATATTAAGTATGCACCAATTCGGTTATTATTATATTTTTGCCATTTTACAAAGCTTTAAATTGTATATATTTGAAAACTATCTAGACGAGAATATAAATATACAGGATAATCTTCATATATTCTCAATATAAGGAAAATAAACCCACACCAGGTATCAGACATAAAATTACTCTTAAAACCATACCAAATATAGTTAGATCGTTTTAAATAAAATACTTCTGTAAGAAAACAAACTTTTGTCTTCAAAATAATTTCCAGCATTGAAATCTGATTGTAGTGAAAAATTATTTAAAAACTATATTGCATTATCTATTCTGATAGTCGTAATACTTTATACTCGTATAGTTAAGCGAATGTAGTATAATTAAAAATAAAAAATAATAAATAATAGTTTTAATAATAAATAATAGTAATAGTAAATAATAGTAATAGTAAATAATAAATAATAGTAATAGTAAATAATAAATAATAGTTTTTTATATCTACGTTGACAGCAACATTAATAAATTTAATAGATTATCTAGAAGTGTCGAAGTATAAAAAGCAGGAGGGACGTAGGTTATTAAAAATCAAGAATATTCTGAAAACCAATTATAAATTTGAAAATATTTTATTAATAGAAAAAAAATTAATAGTTCATGTTTCGTCTCACAAAAAGGAAATAAGTATTTTTAGTAGTTGTTAAGTAGTTGTTCTCAGTAGTTGTTAAAGTTACCCTTATTATTTAATATTTTAATAGGAATTTAGTAAACAAATTTATTTTTATAACCAAAAATAAATAAATTTACACACACAATACTGTACACATATTTTTGTGAATATATCACCTACTAGTAATCATTCGGATATATTTTTACAAAATAATCATTGCTGCATTCCAAATTAAAACTATAAATATATTTAAATATAATAATATAATAACAGTATTTAAGTATTATAAATTACTTAATCATCTTTTCATAAGCAAGTGCATTATTTTAAATAAATCATTATTATTCTTACAACTATTATAAAAGAATTAGAGATCCAACACTTTCATATATTAAATTTCTTCTCATTTTTTTATGTTATTGGTCCATAAAATTCTTGAGAGAATCCAACTCTGTTATTTTAAGAGTTTTAAAATTTATCTCATTAAAAGTAGTTACATGATACAATATAAATATTTAAAGTTACTATAAATAACCTTACCATGGTTAAAATAATACAGGTGCTATTAATTATAAGTAAGAAAGAAAAGTTTATTCTATTTATAACTTTGGAAAAGAGAAGAGAGAAAAAAGTAAGAAAAGGGGAAGAGAAAAGGAGAAAAGATTTTGAAAATCTTTTCAAATTATTAGATATGGAAGACTTAATTAATGCACTTCTACGGATTTGCGATAATTCTAATTAACTTTTGCCATAAAGTTTGGAAACTTAAATCGGTCCTTAATTCGATACTAAAAGATAATTATGTATTTTATAATGGAGATCAATACAAAAACAAATTTAGGGTAAATAGAAGTGGGTGTGCTGGCTTTTTCTTATCCAGTTTATGCGTCAATTTTTTGAACATTGCTATATTGAAGGTACATCATTATACTTAAATCATTACACTATCGAGTTAATAATTATTGATAAAAGGAAGTAATGTTACCTTAATTTTTCATATTCCCAAAATATTAAGAATTCTACACATGGATATTAATCCAAATAAGTATAAATTTCTTGATGTTGACTTAAAAATTAAAATTTAATTTATGCAGTGATATTTATGATAAGTGAGATGGATTATGGATTATTCAATTCCTACTATTATTTCATTCTCTCTCTCTCTCTCTATATATATATATATATGTGTGTTGTGTGTGTTCAAATTTTCAATCGTTAATAAGTTAACAAGAATTTTTAATTAAACCATTCACGTTTAAATACATTTTTTAAACTTGTAGTGGATGACACTTGATATTAATACAGTTTTTTTTAAAAAAAAATTAATCAAATTATTAAATTTATTTTGTGTTATTTCTGATGAAGTTAAATTTTTGCAACAGATGGTGTCAGTAGGTTTTTTTTACCGAATTTTTTCACGAAAATTCTAACTTCATTCTTAGTACGTTTAATCTGCACTTTTATCACTTATTCTTATTTTCAATTTCTCTTTCTTAGTTTGTGTTTATAAATTAATGCTTTTCTTCTCCTTAATATTGAGTAATATAGATAAAAATGATATTACACTTTAAAACATGTTTTTTCTTGCTATTTAGTCTAAGTTTGTACAATTAGTTATGCATTTATCTCCATTTTAGATTTGATTTTCTACCTTATTGTTATGTTTCTCACATATATATATATGAAGAAAAACAATATTTTACTTACTTTTTATTTAATTTTCTGAATTTATTTTGTTACTTACTTATGGTACTTATCCATGAATATGCAAGAGAAAAGTGACTCTCACATTCAGACATTTATCTCGGGATCTCAAGAACACTTGAACTTATACACTTGCAATTTGATAAGCATGCTACTTTTGCTTAGTAGACAAGATTTGCGAGGGCTAAGTGGGCTTACAGATAATAATATCCGTTTATGAACTATTCAACCTACAAACTTGAAATTTACCTAGCATAATTCTTTTGTTGAGTAGAAATCATTTAAGAAAGGGTTCTATTGAAATTTACTTCCGGGGTTCCGGTTTTTTAGATAAAAAAAAGCAATTTTTGAACAATTAATCCTATTGAACCCATTAAGAATGAATTTTACGGAAGTCGGTTCAAAGGAATGGTTGTGGGAATTACGGAGGTATTTTAGGTTTAAAAATATCCCGTTTTTTGAAGTATTAGATATACTAACTTGAATTTTCGTAAGCGGGTCACTTTTGTTGAGTACAAATCCACTGACAGCGGGTTTTACGAAAATAAATTTCCAAGGGTGTTACGGGAGTGCCATAGTGAAAACCCGTGTTTGGCGTATTAGACCCCAAAACTTGAAATTTGGTGAACGTGTTTCTTTTGTTGGGTTGAGATCCACTAATAACGTGTCTTTCTAAAACCAACTACCAAAACTACCAAACAGGGGGATGGGGGTCATCGACAAAAAATGACTGCTTTTAAAATATTAGACTTACAGACTTGGAATTTGAAAGACGTGTCTCTTTTGTAAAAATGAATCCACAAGAGAGGGGTTTGCTAAACACACTGACTGGGAATTACGGAGATGTTAAAGATAATTACGCCATGCCATTTTTAAATCAAAATTGAAGGCAATAAGAATGTGTTTGTCAATATATTCAAAATCTGAATGCTGGACTTATATATGAATAAATTTAAAAAAATAAAACCTTTATATATAGTCATACAGCATCATGAAATACTCGGTGAAGCGGGTGGGTAACCCTTAGAATTTATATACATAATTTTTTCTCAAACTATGTATGAAGTTTATTTACTCTACTATATTGCTTTCACCTTTTCTTACGTTTTATTCATATCCTACATCTTTTTTTTTCTCTTTGAATGTCATTCATCAAATTGAAGTACTCAGGTAGTATGTTGCAATTACTAAAAAGTCTTTATTTATCTACCTTTAATTATCTTTACACATATTTCCTTCATTCTTTAATCTTTGATGCCTAATGACATTCTCAGTTTTTCGAAAGATTATGGGACATATTTTTATGTATGAAAAATCGCTCACATACAAATAGTAATTTCATTCATTAGTTTAATGACTGTAAATATTTGCATTTCTATTTTGCCAATTAAGATCATGAAAATGTAATTTATTTGTCTTTTCTTTAAGAGAAAAAAATATGTTACAAACTTTAAGTTAGTCTTTATTGGAGTTGGAATTTTAAATTATTGTTGATTCATGTTAAAAAATGACTTTAGGCATAGAATAATAATAGGTTTTATTTACAGTTAAGACCGAGTAGTCGAGTGGTAGCGTATCGCGCTTGTACACCACAGGTCCGGGTTCTATTCCCAGGCTGGGCAAGGTCAACTCTACCTTTCATCCTTGCTGAAGTGGGTCGATTAAGGAGTACTAGGCTTGCCTGGACATCTGCTCATGCACCTCAGTGCCCAATGGTCATGTATGCTGTGATGGTTACTTTGGGTCCTGTTCCTCATGGGCTGTTGCGCCACTGAGATCGAATTGAGTTTATTTACAATTGGATTGATAATGACATGAGTTTAAAGAATATTATTTAAATACTAGTTATTTATAATTATATATAGTTTGTAAAATTACGTAATAAAATAATTAATTTTATGAAATATTTTTAAAAGTTTCTTTTCTTTTAACGACAAAAAATTTTTGAATCAATATTTGCTATAAAAGATTATTAATTAAAAAAAGTTAAAATTCGATTATGCAGATACAATCAGTTTACTGAATTATTTTTAGTCTTTGTTTTAGCAAATTAATTATATCAATTTTCATCTAAAGTGGTATTGCTATAATTTCATGATTTGATTAACGAAATATTTTACTATTTATTTAAACGCAAGAAAAGCTCCTATCTCAGGTTGATTGATTCATTATTACATGACAAGTTGCATTAACAGAAGGTCTGTATTAAATTTTCCAAAAGAACACCATCATTTATAAAGTTTCTTAAAAATTCTATATAGTTTAATAAATCTGAGTATTCTTTAGAACTCTTAAAATTCTTAATAATCGTGGAAGCTTACAATTAATTTATTCTGAAGAAGGAAATTGCGATACATTAAAAACATGACAAGCTTCCCATGTTATTTAAAAATGCCTAAATATAATATCATTTACGAAAGAAAATAGATGTTGAAAAATCATTTGCTGTTATCTTTTTCACGCTTCAAAAACTTCTTCTAGGTACGTTTCACCTATGGTTGCTTCGAGATTTTATGGATTATTATTGCGTGCAAATGGCTATAATAAAACGTTATGCAGAAGGTAAATTGGCTTTTTTGTCATTGTGATATTTATATAAAAATAGCAAAATGGCCACGTGAGGATAATTGAAGCAATCACTTTATGCTTTAGAATAAGAGGGTATAATTTGTTTCCATATTAGGGATGATATTTTGGGACCATATTGCAAAGAATTTCAATGAAGGCAGCCTGTATTTCGGCGTCTATTTTGGGTTTAGTTTTAAGTTTTTCGATAGAATAGTACCTGGTTAATTTCATATTAGTTTTAAATTAGTTTACATTAGCTTAAATAAGCTATCTTCGTAACTTAACATATGTACGTTCTTTTTTCCATTTTGATTGCTCCCATTTTGTATACCTTAGTCCTATTATTCTGTATTTCCTGAAGTTCAGAAGCTAAATTATAAAATTCCTTTCAAATTCTATTAATTTACTACATAGAAAGAAAGTAACCTATAAATATTTACAGAAATAAGCTTAGGTGTATTTGAACAATATATTTTTTAATCTCCACTTTTATTATTTAGGTTTTATACAAAATTCGAAAAAGGAAATACTGATATTTTCAAAACTAAAAGATTCAGTGCATATGTTATACACTAGTGATGCAGGGATAATCTAAGAAAGAACATTTAAAACTTAGTAATTAAACATGATGCAAAATTATACTTGAACCATTTATGACTTTAACCATGAGGTAAAAGTAAAAGTCATTTCTACGCAAAGAAAGTATAACAAATTCCCTTTACAGTGAATCTATTAGCAATTGACGTAGAACAAGTAGCTTTTCATTCAAGGTTTTGACATAACTTTGGCAAAATTGATTTTTATAGATATATTTTGTAATGTGTTGTGAGAGAGATTTAAATAAATCAGTCTCCCATATAGTATTTCTTAATAATAAAGGCTGAAGATATTTTATACGAAAACTTTCACCTATTTTAAAAATATAATTAATTATAAGCTATTTTGGTAAACATTATCGCGTCGATATTTATTACCAAGATTATAATAAAACATTGGAAACGTAACAGCTTCATTTTAAATTCGTAAGATAATGAAAATTGAAAAATCGGAGCATAATGTTTGAATATGGTTTTTATAATTTTATAAGAAATATATATAACAAATTAAAACGTAATATTTGCTTTATGATGCATGGTTTTTAGAAATTGATTATTTTCTTTTCGCCGTTTTCAAGTATTTGTCACAGCTATAATTTCAAATTCTCTTTTCTTAATCTTAAGAATGACTGATTAAATAAGTATATAGATTTAGTAAATGCAAAAGGCATAAAATAACAAATTCAAGTATATCACGAAATTGTTGAGTTATATATTATAAGATTTGATAATTACACATCATAAATGATGTATCTATGATGCTCTGATCATAAAAATAATTTAAGGAAATTAAAAGAATAGTCTAGGTTTTCACTCCCATTTTTAAGTACTCCTGATCTCTTTCCTTAACTTTATTTGTTTAATATTGGTTAATCTTTTGGACGGTTTAACGAAATTATACCTACAGATTAGAATAAGTGATTAAACTCTGCATTTTTACATGCAATTAAATCACGTGAAATCTGTTTTAGGCATTTTCTTGATTGAAGTAAAATAAATTTTCTTAATTTAATGCGTTTCAAATATTACTTTTTAGGAATTTACTGATTCTTCAAAAAATAAACAATTCTGAATCCTCTTATGTCCCCTTTATATCTTTTTCCGATAAATATTCAACGAAAACTAATGTTATTCACTCAAATATTGAATAGGTGAATGTACTAAATTTATTCAATTTCTAGAATGTTCAGATATAAATATGCTTAGAAACTTGTAATTGAATATTTTGATTTCGTGATTTATAGTCTCTTATGTTTTCTAATTTAAGACATGACGTATATTTTTTAATCATTAACAGCAATAAATAATAGTACGTACGTTTTATTTGGGTTTTTGAAATTCAAAAGTATTATATTTTATTGCACTCGACAAATAAACTTAATTAATTTTAAAATCTAGCTTATTTGGATTCTTGTGATCTCAAATTATTTGGTTTTCTTTCACCTAAAGTTAAGATAATTTTTTTTATGTCATTGTTTAGTTCAATTGAATCTTTGCTATGATTCTAAGAATTTAGAGTTTAAAAAAATTAGTAGAATATGCATTATAAGTAATTTTTGAATTCATTTTCATTTGAATTTTTTTGGGCTCTTACTACGAACTTCGAAGCTAGTTAAATTACCTTAAAATCAGAGTATACTAAAAATATTTAGAATTCTGATAATGATGAGGAATCGTGTCACTTCACATTTTATTGAAATGTGTATATTTGTAATTGATGTATATATTAAAATAACGGCATTTTTATTATACTTACCGAATAAAATTGTAATTTAGCAAAGTTATTGCATAATTTTTATTACTGTATTGACATTTTTAATAGATGCATCTGTATTCTCTTATAATGTTGGCGTAGAAGAATATTGTCATGTGTTTTATCATAGACTCTCTCCTGGGATATGTAAGCCTACAGAAATTCAAATAAGTGAATTCATTATGTGGAAAGCTTAAAATATAATTATGCAGTTCAATTTTACTCCCTTTATTTTTCATTCTCTTCCCTCCATTAGTGAAGTAAAATTTTAACTTGAATGACTTCTTGGGAAAAGAAATTGGAAAATTATCGTGGTATCCTTGAATATAAACCATTTCTAATTGGTAAAAAATATTACCGATTAAGTAGACGATTAAAGGTGTTCTTCCTATCTTTTTCGTTTCTCTCTTTCAAATTATATGCCTATAGTATTTTTTTGTGGATTAAATTCACATCTTGGTTTGAGTTCTTTATTTTTTCCCTTAATGGATTCTAAATTAAAAAAAAATTTGTATTTTTTTAAGATAGCCCATTTTTTTCTTAAGAGAGATAACATGAAAATTAAGGATTTGTTCTAAATGTTAACCATCACTCGATTCTAACAATTTTCATACTCAGTTTTTGGTTAGTATTGTTGTTAGGAAAGTTGCGTAATTTTGGCAACCACACATTTATTGTGTATGCATGTGTGTAATCGTAATAAATATACTACATTGTTACAAATATATCAGTGCAACGCAGTGTTTTGATTGCGGATCAGTAAATAAAATAAGAATGTTTTCCAGTCATGTTGTATAAAGTTCTTCCATATTTTTCTTTGAAAAAATTTAATTTGATGCAAATATATGAACGAGGAATTCATAAACTCTTCGTGAAATAATCTAAAAGTGTTTTGAACGGTCGAAATGTGAAGTAAACTGCTTCAAATGTTATAGTAATTTTCTCTTTTTTATAAAACCACACGAAAAAAATTCAATGTAATTAAGAGTACACCATTAGTACACCTGACTATTATTTATATTCCACAATATATTAAAAAACAAATTTGAGAGAATCATTGAATTATTTTAATATAATCTCGGCCAGGCATAGTTCTAGAGTTGAAATTGGTACATGAAATTTCATTTCAGTCACTCTTCTTCAACTCGTAATGTCTCTTCTTTTTTTTCTAAAGCAATGCATTTAAGGTGTCTTAGGACCCTTAAAAATATCCGTACACTCGATAAAAAAATTCTTCTTCAAACTAATGTAACTTAGTTATAAAACAAAATTATAATTTGAAATTTTCGCTACACTATAGTTATATATATTTACATTAGTTCTCAAATTTTCTAAAAATTTGAGAAAAAATTTTAAAAGTTATAAAGAAATATAGATTGGACAATTTTTCAAATATATAAAATCCGTACACCGTGCAGGATTCTGAGGTACAAAATTGATAAAAATTAACAAAATTAATTTTGCTTGGTATAAAAATGTTCACTTTTGAAGTTATACTAACTTTTAAGAAATTTAGAGGAAAAAAATATATATTGTAAATACAAATATAGCAAAAATTTTAAAATTTTAAGAAAAGGAAATAATTAAAATTCAAATTAAAAAATTCTATTAAAGTTTTCTTTGCAAATTATTGTATAAGTTATGAAGTACTTTATTTTGAACAGCTGTATGAAATTTGAAATGGATATCATAAATAGTTTATGAGAAATCCTGCGTGCAAGCTAAACATTTTTATCTTGAGAAAAGTGAAGTTAAAGATAAGAAAGAGATAGGGTTTTTGTTAAATTTTCACTAGTTGTTTCTCAATAGGTTCAGAAATTTTCACAGAATCAAAAAAATTTTGGTATCAAAATGCTCAGAAATGTTGAGGCTTTAACACATTTTTTTTCAAAAAGTTGAAAAAATTGCAATTTATGAGAACTAAAGTTTCTTGATGTAAAAATAAAAAAAATGAATAAAAAATCGCAGTATAAAGAAAATTGACTTATGCATTTAACAGATTAGCGGAAAGTTAAATTCAGATTCCATAAAGCAAAAAATAAAGATTTCATAAAGGAAAAATATAAAGCAAATGTTGATTATAGACTTAGTTTTCTTGAAAAAGGTAGCCTCTTACCGCACACATACAATGCTTAGCAAAGATGTATTTTTCAGGTAACACCTATATTAATGATATTTATGCGAAAATAAAATATGTATGTGCCCATAGAATAAATATATTTGAATATTAATAGTTTAGGAAGAATAACAGTTCTTCTTAATTAACACTGCATTTTTTTTGTATCAAATAATTAATACTAAGGTGAATATATATTAATTGTTTGGTACTAAAAAAATGGCGATGAAAATTTTGTTGAAATTTTCCGATGAGCTTCATATTAGAAACATCCAATGAGATGTTTAATGAAACACTCAAAAAACTTAAATTATAGCGAATTTTGCCAAAATACTTACAAAACTATCTTTTTTTAAAGACATTAAACTATTTTATAAGTAAATACTTAAGGTAAAATATGGTCATAACTAGAAACTGTTTAAGAGGTTAAAATCGTATTGAAGCTTTATCGTCGAAGTATAGTATTAATGAATTCAATACATTGTTATTGTATGAGGAGGGCGCGATGAAAATTATGATTGAATATTGGGTGACGAATATTGAAACTTTGAGAAGCACTGCATTAGAATGATTGTTAAATTATTTGTATAGTTCATCACAAATTCTCAAGGATCAGATTGAACGGAGATTTTTAAATGAATATATTCCTTTAAAAATGTTAGATCACCTCAATATTATTTATATTATGTTGAAATTCCAATTTTCCACGACAAAATTCCTATTACGAGACCAGAGGCCCAGATACTATCTACTCCATGGCCCTTATGATAATTTTAAAACGGAAAATTTACGATTCATCCATCTCTCAATTATTGAAATTTCTATTTTTTTTTAATTTCAAAAGATATAGTCACCATCTTTAGTTTAAATTAAGAATTGCATGTGTAACTCTTATTGGATTGACGCTAATATCTTTGTGATTGTTTACGCTTAAGTGCCACCTGACGTATATAAACTTCTCGCTCAGCCAAAACGTTAATTTTCCCGAACGTAAACATACGTCTTTCCCAAGTACGATCTTTTCTGTGCACTGCCATCCATAAAATTCTTCCAAAGGTTTTGGAACTAATATACTTAAAAGTGGATTTATCACCAAGTCAAGATTTTGCGGTACTTATGTATTTTATCGCAAAAATCGCCAACTCTATTAATAACTCGCCAAGTTAGGAACCCCGAGTTCCTATGGGTTGTACGCATTGAATTGATATCCAGGTACTTCATTTTACATAATGCCGCTAATAGTTTGCAATAATACGTAAGTACCAATTTTGCTGTTACTTTAATATTTGTATATTTAGAGTCATTTTTCTTAAGCATATTTGAGTTGTAGTTTTTAATTATATATTTAGAGATTTATTACTCCGTTTC
This sequence comes from Trichonephila inaurata madagascariensis, assembly GCA_019973955.1. Taxonomy (NCBI): domain Eukaryota; kingdom Metazoa; phylum Arthropoda; class Arachnida; order Araneae; family Nephilidae; genus Trichonephila; species Trichonephila inaurata. The sequence goes on from BMAV01009507.1 coordinate 50,467, forward strand.
CACTTATTCCCGCTAGTAAGGCTGTAAAATGAGTTACTTACAAATTTTAAATGTTTAAATTGTAAGAAACGCAGAAAATGCTAATACAATTCATAGATAACATTTAAGAAGCCAGCAATCTCGAATGTTTTCATCGCAACGTTCACCCCAAAATTAAATAAATTAGATGCATAGGTCATGGATTAAAATTAAGTCTACTTTGTAAATGGCATTCTTCTTTACGAATAAAGAAGATTCTTTATCACACTGCTTGGCACTAATATTTTTTATTTAAGGTATCCGACTACGTTCGGAACCGAGATTTTAAAAAAAGGGATGAATGGATTTTTCATCATATTTATGTCTTTTAGTTTAGAATAAAAGGTAAAAAACCCTTTTTAAGGACATTTTGGTAAAAAAAAATTATTTAAATGCAATATTTTTGAAAAAATTTTCCCTTTAAAGGTTTTTTTTTTTCAAAAATTTCTCTTTAAAAATGTTTTCAAATTATAATAAATTTTGCCGTATAATAGACTTTCTAAAAAGGCTCAACTAAAATTTTTGAAAAATTCACATTTTTTTCAAAGTTACTACCAATTGAAATAATTTTTCGGCTTTTTTTTAAAAATTTCCCCCTTTTGTCGTAAAATATGGATAAACCCACTTCTAAGTTATATATTTAAAAAAATTCTAGTTGAGCCTCTGTAGAGGGGGTCTGTGTTTAAGAAAAGGCAAAATATTATTATAATAGAAGCATTTTTCATAAAAGGAGAACTTTTTTGAAAAAGTTTAAATTCCAAATTTTTTTTTTAAAAAAATATTGTATTTAAAAAATTTTTTTTTCCCGTAATTTTGTGTCTCCAAAACAATTTTTTCATATATTTAAATCAAAGTAATTTTAAATATAATGAAAAAAACCATTTATTGTTTTTACAAAATCCCCGGTTTCCGAACGATCGAATCTTAAAAATAAATTAACAAAAAACCCTTAACTAAAAAAGAGTAATTTTGTCTTACATCAATAACATTTCTTTACCCCGAATTTTTTAATCTTTCCCTTTTCAACTATAGATAAAATCATCTCTAAAAGTTAAATATTATCCTGCCAAATATTTAATCACAACATTTTTGAAAATTGCATTTTCATCTTTTTTTTTCCGATGCAAAAATAACATTTCTGCTCACAATCCTCAGTTAAAAATTTGTTAAGTTTATTTTCTATTTCATTTAATTTCTTACGTTATTTTTTTTATATGTTCGTAATTTTATTCATGCTCAAATAATTTTGTATCTAAATATCACTATTTGAGAACCTCCCGCCCCCCTTTTCCTGTTAGCAGCATAAATTTCGTACAAAATAATTTGCAACAACAATAAAATATACTGTTTGCTTTGGACGAGTACACCAACCATTTTCTTTCAACGTCTTCAACGTTTGAAAAACTATAAAATATTCAGTAGCTTTAAAAATCTTCCATCGCTGTCGGTACAAAATCTTATGTTATGTTTAGATAATGTGGATTCCTTTCCGACAAAGATTTCCGATAAGCGATTGCAAATGTTCTCCTTTCGACTAAAAAGTCATCTGGATCAGCTCTTTCCAGTTGAAAATGTGTTTTCAATTCACATATCTATGTTTTTTTTCCCCAGAATCGGCTGAACTACACTCAGTCAGCACAGAGTTGGTAAATTATTACATATAGTTATTATAATAGAGTGGACTTCTCGCGAAATGGAATTCGGTTACTTTGAGAATGGTCCTGATCAAATTTAGCAAATTTCATTCTGGAATAAAGCATTTTTTTTTACTTATCGTTTTCCAACTTATTCTTTTCCTACAAAAAATATGGCAGATTGACGCTTAATTTTCCTTTTTGGATTTTTCAAGATAAAATTAAAGGAAAATGTGGCAAATTAATTTATGATAATAAAAATTTTACATGTCATAACATATGAACTAGAAACGTATTAATTCGCCACAGTTGCACTTCAACTATTAGAAACCAGCTATTTAGCTTCTTATAATTTATTTCAGAATAACAGTTAAATGTATTTCTAAGACATTAAATGAATTATAATTTATGATGAAGTTTAATAAAGTATAATAGCTCTTGGAAACACATTTATTCATTTCGATTTTATTTATTTTATGTTATCAAAAGTATGTAGGATTTTTATTTTTATTAATTGAGTGAAATGTGTAATTTTTATTTCATAGAACGATTATACTTTATGAAAATTTTGTCTTTATTACTGGTTAGTCGGTTTCCTCGAATTTTACTCTTTATTTTATTGTGAAAACGGACAGGACTTTCCTGTAGACCTAATATTTTGCGATACTTTGTTTTTAAACCAGGAGTTTTAAAATTTGTTAAGACTATATCTTTTATTTGTTTGACAAAGTTTTGTTAACTTAAAATTTATTGGACAATTCAAAATGATAAATCTAATTATAGTACAAAATATCGTAACATTATGTTTCCTTTTTATTAAATTTAAAATTGTAACGTTATTTCTTTATAATTTCTGACTCAAAGTATCTTGTAAGTTCTGATTAGACTGTAAGAACACCACCATATACAACGACGTCATTAACATTTATAGATTTTCAAGATAGAAAGCCGTTTCGCTTCGAAAGTATACACAAAAAATTTTTATTTATGTAATACGTTTAAATGATAAAAATATTCATAACATTTAAAACATTATTTACATTGTTAGATAATTAACAACAGTATATTCTGAAGAATAAAATAAGTGTCTGAATAACATAATTGTCTGTTTAATTTAAACAATAATTATTATTAATCAATACATTTAAAGTATTAAACAATGTTTAACTTACATTTCTAGATGTGTAACAAAGTAAGAAACATAAAACAGTGGCATAAAATACAAGTAATTGTTTACCTGTATCAAAAATGAATTAATTATATAAATAGACATCGATCTTTGTTAATAAAAATCACCATTATCTTTTTACAATAAGTTCATATCACTCAAAAAAAAGGGACTCTTAATTTTGAAGAAGTAGGTTCACCAAGCTTGAGTTAAGGACGTCTGGATTCATAACAAGATAATGATTTTTAACAATTGAGTCAAATGATGTTACCAAAATTAACTGATGCTAGTAATTGAAGTTTCAGCAAAAATGAAGCTAATCATTCATTGAGAATTTGACAACATCAAAGTAATGAACTTGATTTAAAATCTCTGCTGTCATAAAATATGATAAATGCTTTTCCCTTCCGGTAAGGTACTTATATAATAAATTGATTTGGTCCCACAGAAATTTTGTAAAGTGCCAATTTATCTTCCAGATGACACATTTGCTGAAATATAGCATCTAAAAAACTTATCCATTATCTAAAATATCCTATTATTCTTTGACTGCTTTTTTTTTGATTTTCTTTTTGATTCAATGTCTTTTTTATAAGCCTGCATATCAGGGCTGGATTGAAATGAGGAAGGTGAAAAAGTAAACTGAATTGTTTTATAATTATTTTCTTTGTGTTCGCTTGTGTAATATTTTTTGAAGAATGATTTTTTGTATTGGTTTTGTTGTTGATATTGGAAAAGGTTTTTTTATTTTTAAATGTAACACTTTAAAATGTGCACGTTTTTGTTAGAAGGAACAAAGAAAGGTTTGTGGAACGTGTTATGTATAATTCATTTAGTTTTAATTTGGAATTATTAATTTTAAAAAAATGTAATATTTTGTAAAACAAATAAACTCAAGGACATTTACATGAATAAAAACCGTGATTATTTGAAAATGATCACACTTATAACATATTCTATTTATTTAAATAAATTTTTAAATCTATTTAACACATATCTCTGAATTATAAATATGTTACATTTTGAAATAGATAATGCACTTTAGAAAAAACAAGTTCCATTATTTGAGGTCAGTAATTGCTTGTAATAATACTTTTTTTATTCAAAAAAAGAATACTTTAATAGGGCTTAGAAAATGATTCACGAAATGATTGTTGCAAGTCTTTTAAATAACTATTTATTGGATTTTATTGTAATAAATTTTCGGAACAATGCACATTATGTATAAAGAAAATCAAGCAATTCACAACTGAAAGTCATAATTTATTTGATTTTGAATTTAATAAATGCCCTATAAAATGTTCTACAATTTGAACGACATTTATTTTAATTGATAGATTATTATTTAATTATTTTTTTATTAAATCAAGGAAAACCTCTTTTGTATCAAGTATAAAGCATATTATATATTTTATGACAAATGAATGCAAAAACAACGTTTGCTTTTATAAAGACTAAATGAAAAATTTCATTCATAAATAATAATAATAATAATAATAAAAACACCTGACATTAAAGTAACACATTTTGTTCAACTTTGAGCAAATGTGTTCTGAATATTCGTTGGATAACTCATTTTAAGGTATTCGACAATTATTTCTTCTTTCCCATTATTTCTATCGTAAATAAACAGACATTATTTTACTGTGCCATTCTAACGGACCCTATATACAGCAAAAATAATATGAAAGTATTTACCACAAAATCCGGCGTATAACGCACACTTTTAACACAAAAACTAATATCGAAATTTAAGAGTGCATGTTATAAGCTTAAAAATAAAAAAAAAATGATCATACAAAATTAGATACCTACACAAATCTGAAATACTGTTTATTTAAAAAGAAATGACGTAATATTTATTCAAAGAATCATGGTGTAATATCTCGAATAAATAAATAAAACTTAAAATGTAAGCACAAATTCCACGTAAATTTCAGATTTCTTAAACAGGGCGCAACTTACACAGCGAATATGTTTGGAAATTAAAAAAAATTTTTCTTTAAAGTACAGGTTCACGTTATATCCCGGATTTTACTATACTGTTTGAATTAATTGGAACAAACATGTTTTTCTTGTTTGAGTTGGTATGTGATTACTAGTGATGTCCCGAACCACCTCAAACCCATTACATCTGCCTTTAGATAGTGTGACAGATTGACTTTGACTATAATTTATTCATTTTAATGTATCAGGAGCTCAGTTGTGAGCCTTCAAGTGGGGCAGCTGGTAATTTCAATTTTGCGTTCTGTGTGCGGCACGTGTTACTTCTACTTGTTCATTGATGGGTATTACTCCGGGAACTATTCTAAAATAAATCGCTCTAAATCAACACACTTCTATGACTGTGAGAGATATAACTATGGCAGTTGATGTGATCGAATTAAGTGTTTTAAGAACATTTCAAAATTCTGGATCATCATCTCCAAAAAAATTTGAAAAATGGGCGCCAATGGTGAATTTCCCCAAAATTGAAAAAAATTTTTTAATAAAATAAAAAATAAATCCAAGAAAGAAAGGCATAGGCATTTGAAGGGATTTTTTGAATAATGGTGTTGGTGAGTAGCTAAACAGCACGGAAAAGGCTTCTAGTAGGTTGTCTTAAGGCAACAAGACTGAGGAGAAAAACTGTTTCTAATTCAGAAATTGATGAAAAAACGTTTAGCATGGGACAAAAAATACCGATCATGGACTGTTAACGACTAGGAGGTGATTTTGAGTGATAATACATTTATTTGGGCTGGGATACAAATCAAGCGTAGTTAGACGACAAAAATTGAAACTTTTTTTTACCAATTCTATCAAGCGGGCTAGCAAAAAAACCCTTCCCCCAGCAGATGTTTGGGGTTTTTCCCCCCAAAGAAATAACCCCCAAAATTTGGTTCCTCTTAAATACATGATGAATTCTTTCAAATATACAGAAATATTATGTATTAGGATTATTCCATTCATGGAGACGTTTGATGGAACATTTCATCATGAGGCCCTTTGTCCCCAAAAACAAAAGGTCCATACTTTTTTCGCGGAAAATAAAATAAAAGCGCTAGATTGGCTTAAAAAATTCCCCCGACTTAAATTCTATTTCCAAAACTGATGACATATTCTCAAGGAAACGTTCCGCTAAAAATGAATCGCATGACAACAGAGAAAATGATAAAAAGGGGCTATACTAGTGTGTTTCCAAGATGATGAAATCAAGAACATGTGTGCTACTCTAGTGAAGTCAAGACGGGTTGAAAAGGTAATTTCTTCTTAAAGAAGACATACTTTGTACTAATATACGGATTGTTCAGTCTATTTAAGGTATGGAATGATAAAAAGCTAAGATTTTAGAAAAAAATCACTTTTTTTTCCATTTGTCCCAATCTATTCGAAAAGTATAGTACGGTATTTAAACGGTATCTGACTACTTATATATATATATATATATATAGAAAAGATGCATAAAAAATGTACAATAGGTTTTTTTTGTGGTAAGTTTATAAATATTTTGATTTAATACCATGAATAATAATAATAAAATGCTTGCGATTGCATAGTTATGGCCAAAGCTTATGACCTGTGTTCTCTTTCGAACTGTGAATTATGACGGAAAGGTACAATTTAAATATAAATAGGCTCGATGTGTTCTCTTATTTACAAATCCTAAGAAATTGGTGAGAGGGCTGTTAGAATGCTAAGTGGTTGTTAATTAGAAATGCAGATCGTTAATTGTCAATAACTCTCTTTTTTTAGTCAAAGCTCATAATATATCAATATGTAAATAGATTTTTTTGATCGTTCAAATGAAGATGATATTTACTAACCGCATTATTAATAACTTATCAATATGTAAATAGATGTATTTAGTCATTCAAATGAAGATGATATTTACTATTTACTCTTTTTGTGAAAATTAAATTTTGAAAAAATAAATTCTTAATCAAATCATAAACTGATTTTTATTTCTATAATATTTCAATATTATTTAACGATATTAAATAACAAATTTATAGATTTTGCTACAATAGTTTTACAAAATGAATTTATTTATTTATCACATGTCTGTAATATATTTTTTTGAAAATTTTTTTTTTAATTTTAAATGACACTAATTAGATAAACGGCAAAATTGTTTTCAAAAAAGGGCTGAGTTCACTGAACAAAGATCAGTACTTCAGAAATGGTCTTCTGCGAGTTAGATTTATTAAAATTTGAATTGTAAAACAATGAAATTATTTTTAAGAATGTAATAATTATGCTTTGTAAAATAACACCTCTAAAGAGTTCACCATGTTATCATAACGTAAAGAAATGTCCTGCTTGAGCAAGTTAATTGGGAATTCTGTAATTATGTTGAATTGTTTCAAATTCCAACTTTGAATTTTTCACTGAAGCATTCAGAAGATAAATAATATTTATTAGTTGTAGGATTTTATGTCGGATTTTCCTCCAAGCAGATTCGGAAGTTTCAGAAGGTTTTTTTTCAAGTATAAATATTTTGAAAATGAGTAGTCTCCAGTATGAGAATATTGGGACTCATACACACACACACACACACACAATGTTTAGCATCTCTACTAAATCTACATGGATAATTGGAAAAATTTTTTAATTTCTTTTGTGTAAGTGGGCCCCGTCAAAAATGGGGTAAAATATTTGAAACATTGATTAATATTAATTCATATATTGAACTTAAGCAAGTAAAACAATTGATTCTAAATCATTAACAATACATAGGTATTTTTTTTTTAAATAAAATGTTGAATATAACTTCATGAATTCTGTTTCGTCAACATAATTTTATGATTTTAAAATGGTATTTACACTTAAGTTTGAAAACGCATTATTAGAAGTGCGTATAAAATTATTCTAATGATTCAACCATCAAATCATTTGAAGATTACTCGGTCACTTTTTGGTAACTTCCGGGAGGATCCAAGACAGCTCAGGAATGTTCAAGTATATGTTAAGGATTCCATGCAGCTTATATATATATATATATATATATATATATATATATATATATATATATATATATATATATATATATATATATTTTTAAATTATATATATGAAATATATATTTAAAGGTCAAGATTTCAAACACTTCCTATTACAGAACTTTTGTTTTTTACTAACGGATAATATGTATTTTCTGTTAAGCAAATATTTCTGCTCTTGACTTGTTTGCTTTCTTAAACTTGAATTCGTGTAAAAAGCATTTCCAGCCTTGCAATGCAACATACTAACAAGCCGCCTTTGCGCCCCCTATTCTTCTTACAAATTTGCCACATTAAAATTTAATCACTACGTATGTTTTGCTTCATATTACGCGCTGGGAATTTAAACCCTGGAGTGTTTGTGGGGGGCACACAGTCACTCCAGGCTCATAAAATCTTTAATTCTGTGGGAAAATTGTTTATTTGTTACCAATGACCTTGTCAGTATTCTCCTATATGACAGTCTTCATAAGAACTAAAATGCATTTGTCACATATCTCCCTCTTTTTTAGGAATGACAAATGTTTTTACAATCTTAAGGTACTTGGGGTGACTGAGTTTCCTGCGTGGCCACTTTTGTTCCAAAATAATTTCTTTGAGCAGGCTACATTTTCCCCCTGTGAACGACTTAGTGATTTTCATGCTGTATTATATGTTTCTTTATGGTTTATACATGTAAATGAACAGAAGATAAAAAATATGTGGAGCATCTGCAATCTTTATTGGATGGAATTGAAACTAATCAAGGAAGGTAATAATTTGAGGAAATAATGGATATTAGTCATGATAGCGAAAGAAATTTCAGAAAAGAGATGATCATGAAACGTATGAGTTGAAAGGGAAATTTTCAAATGCTACCTAAAAAACTCCATCAAGAAAGATATAATGTCAAAAGTGTACATCAAGACACCACTGCACCCTGTCAGAAAGACACAAGCAAGAAAAAATTCAACATGTTTTTTGTCAATCATCAAAGGACCAAAAAAAAAAAACTACAATAACTTGATCAAAATATGAGAGCTTTGCCTTAAAATATCATTCCTGTATTATTAATGAAAAGTTCTGTGATTTAAGTCCTTTATTAAAGTAACGCACACTCGAAATAAAACAGTTCAGTTTGATTGTATTTTTTCGTAAATTATCAAAGAAAAATGGAACAGTACTTTAAAAATAGGTAAGTATATTTTCTCTTTGTTAAATTATTCACTGGAATTACGTGTACACTAAAAATGATTATAAAGAAAAGGGATTGGGGTGACTCAAACACCCGTATGACCACTAATGATAGTACTGAGTACGCGAATTCTCCCGGATTAAATTACTTTAAAATGTAGATAAAAACCTGAATTTGATTTTATTTCAAATTTTTCTTCTTTCATTCTCTGAATTTTGTTTAAAATCTCGTAATTACACCACTTTGACAGTATGACAAATCACAATATCCCGAACAGGGGTTTTCAATAAAATTTAGTTCCTGGGAGAACATTTCCATTTTCAATAGTAATAATTAAAAAATATATCTTAATATAGCTATGGAGAAAATATCAAATAATAAATTTCACTCATATTCGCCCTCACTGAGAAATGTTACCCTGGTAATAACATTTTAGGAGAGAACAGGCATTAATTATTTATTCTGTCAAATAATGTCTCCAAATAAAATAAAAATAAATAAAAAAAATAATAAAACACTCTAAAATTTGGGCCGAGAGTTGAACACTGTAGTTAACAATAGTTATATAAAATAAATTTTTCAACAAATTATTCAAAGCATCTACTTTTATTTCTTCGATCAAAAATGTCTACAGTTTTATCAAACAAAAAACGTTTTCTTTAGTAAAGAAAAAGAAGGAAAAACACCTCTAGACAATTCCAACATGAGAAACAACAAACTTTCAAGATTTCAGAGAAAAGGAGTATAAATAATTAAAACCGTATTCCTTTGAAAGAAAAATAGAGTAGCAGTCTTCAAAACATAGAAAAACAACTATTACTTTGGTTTTTACTGAAATATAAATAGGAACCACATTTTTTTCACTGGTTTTTCTATGTATCTTGGAAGAAAAATAGTCTGAATAAGGTACGTGTGTTGTGTGGATAATAGCCAATTTAAGGTCATTATTGGTGAAAGAGCAGCAAACATGTTGTATACAAGTCCAGGAGCAACAAAATGTCAACATCTTAAATTGATACCAGAGGTTTTTGTTGTACAAGAGATCTCTAGAAAAAAATGAAAAAACAGTAATTCTTAAAACAGAACATTTTTATTCTATGTAACGTTAGAAGGAAAAAGAGAGTAAGTTTATCAATAAAACATTAGACGTGTCCGAAATATAGTATCACATAAGAAGAGATCAATATTTTCCTTCAGTCTCAAGTTAATATTTCTGGTTTATATTAATAATAGAGAAATATATCCTTATCAGACTCTGAAATTGTTTGAATATGTATTCATAACAGTACACTTTGCGAGTTTCAAATACAAATAAAAAGAAATGTCTAAGAGTTAAGTTAATCTCGAGTTTTATGTTTTGGTTTTAAAAGAAAGTTTACTTTAAACATAAAAATAGTTGAACCTTTTCCTAAGAAAAAAATGCATTCCTTGTATACTTTTTGAAACAAATTAATTGAATTTTTAAAATATATGTAGATTATTTATCTTGTATTTTGCACACACACACACACACACACATATATATATATATATATATATATATATACACATATTAGTATACTTGTAAATTTACATAAAGATAACTTATTTAATAATGTTAATTATGATAGATTTAGCTCACTACTTAGGTTTGTACTTAAAGAGAACTATATATATTATAATGGTAACTATTATCTGCAGATAAAAGGTTTCCCACAAGGTGGCCCTGCGAGCAACTGTCTTGTCAATTTATATTTACATTATTTTGAAAATAGTTACATTAATAATTCTGAATTTTACATTTATCGTTATATAGATAACATAATCATTTTTGGCAAGCAAGTCAATTTTATACCTAACACTAATTTTTATCCACAGTATCTTAATTAAATACAGACAAATATTAACAAAAATGAAGCAAATTTTCTTGATATTCAATTTCAATGTTATAAAAGTTCCTCATTTGGAGAGTAATTTACATATTTCTACATTCAGAAATATTGTTATTAATTATATACAACGCAATAAATTTCTTGTGTCAAAAACATCAGAAATAACAAACAACTATAAACATTTTATTAAATACTGCTAAAAATCAGAAATACCCAATTAATTTTATTAATAGTTATATGAAGGATTAAAATTTCTTAGATTAATAATTGTTTATTACTATAAATTTATCATATTTCCTAGTTATAGTTACCTCCATATTCTAATAGTACATAAAATTACTTATTATTATTTAATTCACATATACTCTAGTGTCACTATAGTTATGGTAATTTGTAACTCTCTTTTCAATTTTGATTTCTATTCTTTTTATACAATACTTTAGTTAAGTGCTACATTTCAGCTATTCACATGCTTTGAATCTGCATTAGGGTCCAGAATCAGGCAAAAACTTGCTTTATTTACACTCAGATTGAGGGCTCTGCATTTTTAAGTACAATTTTTAGGTAAGTTACCTCTATCTTGTAATGGATTTAGATATTCCTATCCATTACTTTCAATAGGTTTTAGCTCAGTATTATTAACATATAGGGGGAAGGTTGGCCAACCAAAAAAAATGTTCAACCCAACTTTTATATAATTTTTTATATATATATTAGCTGTCCTAAGTCAGCAATGTTCATAATACTGCATCATCCATTTTTTAATTTTTAATTTCGAATGCTTATGTGTCCTTCATTGTGTGATTTTCCTACTGTCTATGTGTTCTTCGAATGTGATTTATGGATGTTTATCCCTCGTTTGTTGAGCATTAGACTGTATATATGTATATATATATATATATATATATATTTAAATATATATAATTCAATCACAACACAGGAATCAATCAAAAAATCGAAACCAAATGAATCCCAAAACATAAAATCCCATTTCAAAATATCAATGGCGAATATAGAAGACAAAATTCCAACGTTTTCAAACAAAATTAAAAAATTATAAAATAAAAATTTATAAAATATCCAAGTGCAACCTCGGACTTAGAACCGATGAGTGGGGTTAAACTAGTTTCATGGCGCAAACCTTCCCCCTATTGCAACTTGGTAAATTAATCGTAAAATATCCAATTCTCAAAAATTTAAAAATTAAAAAGTTAAAATTTAAAAATTAAATAGTTAAAATTTAAAAATTAAAAAGTTAAAATTTAAAAATTAAATAGTTAAAATTTAAAAATTAAATAGTTAAAATTAAACCATTAAACTTGAAAAATTAAACTATTCGCCATCGCATTCTGAAAGATGTTATATTAAAATATTAAAATTCTAAAACAATTAATTGCATAATATAAGTGAACCCTCGAACACCAAAGATGACGCACTCATCCTTTAGGTAGAAAAATGTCTAAAATCCGAAAGTTCAAATTAAAACCAAGTATGTTCTGGAAATGAATAGTAAATCATTAAAACTCACCAAAAGCATTCTATCAATAATTCAATACACAAATTTTGAACGATTTCTCTCTCATATTTAATACAACAATTACCACTCCTATATTTTGCTCACAATACCCACTAATGCCTTGTATCAATCCAATGATTCAATCCCACACCAGGTTCACCCATTTGGTATTAGATACAAATCAGATTGCATGCAAAAAAAATGTTTGCTTGGTCATAAATAGTACTCTTACTAGAGTTTAACTATTTGGTATTAGATGCAAATCAGGTTGCATGCAAAAAGTTGCTTGATTGGTCATAAGCGTTTTATTGGTCATAAATAATTTTAAAGTGTAGTCGTGTAAATATTGGTCTATGTGTATACTATAATGTGTTCTGGTATTATTGGAATGCACATATTCTTCTACAACTGGACCACTAACAAGCTGATTTGTGGACCAAATATTTGTGTGGGTGGATTTGTGCATTTATGAGTTTAAAAATATTTTTAAAATACTTTTGATCTATGTATTTTCTCCAAGAAGTTGATGGGATAATCATTCTGTATGCAACAAAATATAAATTTCTGGATGTTCTTGAATTTATCAATATTGTGTGTAGTTAAATTATTATTTCTCATCAAAAAACTTAAAATTATATTTCTAAATATTGATATATGTAAGCAGCTATTGAAGTTCGGTATCTTTATGATAATGAAGTTAAATGCTTCCCTTTTATCATAGATATTGTTGTATAATTTTTTGTCAATAATATTTTAAAAACTAAATCTAAAAATTCAACTTTGCTGGTGTTAAAATTTGTCACCAGCCATTAATTTTAGGTATTCCGGATAAAATTAATGCTAGGTTTTAAATTCAATTTCGCGACCTATAACGAATTAAATCATCTATGTGTATCTTAACAAGAGGCAAGATGGTTCATTTCTTCGATTTGATTCATAGTGGGTGTAAATAAAGGTTAGCAAAACTGTTACTGGCTATGGACCACACTGAGGCAATCCTTTGATTTGTTTGTAGAGTTTGTTATCAAAAATAATAAAATTCTCCTGTATTACAAAACGAATTAGTGTATTGAACTTTTCAAAACTAATGTAATCATTCAAACCATATATTTCTCATATGCATTATATACATATACACACACACACATATATATATATATATATATATATATATATAACAGGTGGGCAAAAAATCTGTATAAACTTTAAAAGTTTATAAAACCCGGAAAGTGCAGCTGTTTTTAATGAGCAAGGAATCAGCGACTGCTGCACTGCGTAAATTCCGGCTTCAGAAAAATGTGAAGACTGGAAAAGGGTCAACAGTGGTACTGGTCTTAAAGCTAGTTCAACGATTTTAAGAAACTGGATTGCTCGAGGATCGTGTAAGATCCAGAGAACAAGTCTAAGAATCATTAGAAAACACAGCAAGTTTACATGTCCTTCTCGATCTACAGATCTGACTTCAGTAGACTTTTGGCTGTGGGGATATTAAACCTCCCGGGTGTATTAATCCCGGGCATCCAATCTGTTAAAATTAAAAGATGCGATCCACCAAGAGCTACCATGTATACTGGCAGACATTCAGCACTCTGCCATTGCTGTATTTGTGACACGCTTGGGATTCGCCATCCCTTGTGGTGGTGAATATATGGAACAGATGCTGCTGTAATAAATTATTTTTAACGTTATTTCAGTTATTTTCGAGTCTTTTCTTTCATTTATGTACAAAACGCCACCTATTTTTTTGATTATTTTTTCTTTTTCTTATCTTAAAAAAATCCCGTAGCTTATCGATGCTAAATCTGCAAACCATTTTTTTTTTATTTTGTTTAATTTTCTGGGTTTTATAAATGTTTAAAGGTTTTATGGAGAGAGAGAGACTTTTTGCCCAACCGGCATATTAATCGACTTTGGTATTTGCGTATTATCGCAACAATCTGCAACGCTTAAGATAACTTGCCAAATTGGCAACCCAACTTTGCATGTGTTATATGCGCTGAATTGGCAATCATGTGCTTCGTTTCATATAACGTCGACAATAGGTTGCAATAATACGTAAGTACTCGAATTTTTATTAAAATATATCAAAATATTTCATTATATTACTATTAGAAATGGTTATCTTTAGTCTTAAATATTTTGTTATAAAGAGAGGTCATAATCTTCGATCGACATAGGGACATCTTTAATTGGGACTGTAGAAATACATATTATGAAAATTGAAATGTCATTAGAACACAATATTAATCATGAACATAGTTTGCTTTTTCATCACGTTTGCTACTTTTTATATTTCCTTTTCATGTTTATATATGAACATGTATATATTTTCTGCAACCTATGTGATAAATGACCAAATTATAAATATGCCTACCATAATTACTCGAATCAAACCCGCCATTAACTCTAAACCGTATCTCAAATTCTGAATACTTTTTTGAAAAAAATAAATATAGTATAAAATGAGATTTGCGATATTTGATATTCACGAAATTTAAGAGAATTTTAAGTGAGCACTAATATGGAATTAATATCTAATTTATTTTGCAAGTATCAAAAAGTTTTAAAAACACACACCCGTCATAACTCAGTAAGACGCTTAATTTCTCAATCTCACGAAATTTTCCGCCTCGGATTCTAAACCGCAACCGATTTTCCGTAGCATTAACAATGAAAAAAAGTGGGGCATAGATTCGTATAAATACGGTAATATTTCGAAACAAAATAATAATTTTTAAGAATAAAAAATAATCATTTAGATGTAGATGTAAAATGTTTAATATATATGTCAGAAAAAGAAAAGCAATAAGTATGATTACACAAAATGAAGGAATTTCCTGTTATAGTTTTTATCTAAAGCCAATTTTTTTTATCATTTTTTAAAGATCTGCTCGACACTACAGACTCTGTAGCAAGGGATTGAATAAAAAAAAGTTATCTGTGAAACAATTTATATATATATATATATATATATATATATATATATATATAGTATTTAAAGTATTAGGGAATATAAATATTCGATCAGTGAGGTTACAACCTCACCAATAGATGACGCTACCAGCAAATATATGCATCCCTCCAGAACGGAAGGTTTTGAGGGTGAAACGAGAGTGACGGGGAACGAGAGAGACGTCAGGGACAGACTCCGGTTTACGAACGAGAGGTCACGTTTTCGGTCAACGGGGTCGAGATGCTTAGCGACGATTGAGAGTATGCTCCGTGAAATAACTCATAATTTTTTAATCAGTATTTAATTGGAAATAATCTAATGTTTCATTAAACAGTAATTTTATTCTAATGAGCTTATTTGTTTGAATATCAAGATCCTGGACTTAATAATAATCCTGGAATAAAATACACCCCTATATATATATATATATATATATATATATATATATATATATATATGTGTGTGTGTGTGTGTGTGTGTGTGTGTGTGTGTGTGTGTGTGTGTGTATAAGCTAATAATACGGTTTGAATTATATTCTTCCAGAATGAATGATATTTGTGGAAAGATTTTATTTTCATGGTTTTGAACTCATATTCAATGTATGTTATTCCGAAGGGCCTTGGATTGCTTTTACAATTTACTTGTCCAAATATTTCTCACAACATTGAATGATTTTTGCACTGGAGTCACAAACAATAAAGTTTAGTTTTCAGCAATATATAGATTTTACTGAGGAAATATAATACTAATTCGCAATTTATAATGAAATTGTTACGTAGATTGGAATTCGAGAATTTTATACATTCAGTCTCACAGAACAAGGCAGTTTTTCAAGAACGATGGAAATTTATCGTCAAAAATCAATCCTTAAGAATGCAGGGTATTGCAAATTTTAGAAGGTCTACGCACCTTCTACGGCATTCAAACACAACTATCAAAGTCTAAAGTACAAGTATGTTAAAGATTATTCAGAAGCATTTGCTCGTCCTACTAAACAGCCGAAGTAATAACTAATTACCGGTTGACTCTTCACTTTCAAATCAAGACTAACTAATCCTTAGTCAAAACAATTCTTTCTCAGTTTTCCATATTTATAGGCCTCACGGAAAATTCCGCTCGCGTTATAGATCGTGATTTTGTATATTTCTCCCGCAATTTCCAGAGGAATTCGTACGTTCACAAACTCGCCAAAAATGATGCAAACTTGCTCTATCACTAAGATTTCTCCAAGTTCCCATTGAATCACCATTATAAAGTAAGGAAAGATGCTGCTTGCGAATATTACAAATTTAAGATAAAATAAATACAACACAGAATAATATAAATGTAGTGCACATCCAGATATAAATTATTATACACTGTTCTAAACACACACATTCATTACATAAAATTCGTAACAATATATTAAGGCACAAAGTTTGCAACATTATAAATTTGCTCCTTTATAGTAATTTTTAAACCTAGTCTCTGAAAATGTTAAGCATTTCAAATTATTAAAATGCTGGGTTTTTTTTAAAAAATGTTATACAATTTATATTAACATATTGTAATGTGTTATTGGTGGGATCAATAGAAAAATTAATGCCTGAACCCAACAACGTTTTTGACGCTCACCATTAAAAGAAGGGAATTAAAGATTAAAAAGAAATATTTAAATATTGAAGATAATCAGTAGTATCAATAAAATGGTTTGATTAAAAATATTCCAACATCTATTTTGTTAAGAAAACATACACTTTAACAGTAGTCAAATAAAACTGCAAAGTTCAATTTTTGTAATTTTTGTGTAATTCTTTTATGTTTGTGGCCTTCAATTGTTGGTTTTAAGAGTATTTAAATAATGATTTTTTTGGAAATTATTTTTACTCGATTCGTGCAGAGAGCTATAAAGCGGAAAAATAGGAATGAATCGGCCAAAAGATTTATTATTACATGAGTTCTAATACTTAAAAATAT
Source organism: Trichonephila inaurata madagascariensis (assembly GCA_019973955.1). Classification (NCBI taxonomy): domain Eukaryota; kingdom Metazoa; phylum Arthropoda; class Arachnida; order Araneae; family Nephilidae; genus Trichonephila; species Trichonephila inaurata. The sequence continues at coordinate 67,739 of BMAV01009507.1, forward strand.
ATTTTTTAATACGTGAGGAATTATATACACGTTCTTTAGAAGGAAAACTATATCTAATAACCCGGAAAGAAACAATAATATTTTTAAAAAGTAATCCTCCACCATATTAGTATTTCCAAATATTGCATGTATATATTAATAAAACAAGTATAAAAATTTTGCTCTTTTTTTAAAAAAAATGAATGATAGTCATTCGAATATTTTTATAAAGCTATTTTATTTGACAAATATACCACTCAAAAAATTGTAAGTTTCTTCACGAATTGTTCATGAATTTTAGACAGCTGCAAATCTAATTCAGTTCAATTTTTTTCCAAGGAAAATATCAAGGTAAAATATACAACACTCCATAGTTTTTTATCATTTATATATTTATCCGTTCTTCGAAAGTAGCATGAAAATGGATGAAAAACCGAGAAAACGGGTTTTTCTACTGTCCACTTTTTGTGAAAAAAGCATAGAACAGAATATTATTTCATTTTTTTATTCGAGAAAATGATTTCTATGATGATACTATTACAGTGGAAAGTATGTGCAACGGGCAATTGCTATCGGAATTTCAAATTTCTGTCACTTCCACGTATTTCTCAAATTCATAATTCAACATAACATTCTCGTTCAGATTTTTTTCCCAAATTTTGTAATAGTGGATCTTCCAAGAATAAAGAATATTTGTAGAATGGACTTTAAAACTCGTATTTGTTCATCATTATATCAAATATATGTATAAAGAGAAGATGTATCTGTTTTATCTTTTTAGTAAAAGAAATGGTGATCATAACAAGATACATTTATAGTTTTTTTCTAGAAATTAGAAATAATGTTTATTTTATAATTAATACATCATTCTATTATCAATATATCGTCAAAATGATATGTATGGTAACACATTTTATTGATCAGTATATAATTCCATTGGGAAGAAAACACATGAGCCACTGTGATATTAAAATTTAATTACTTTTCTCCATCTGATAGATGATACCTTTACCAAAACGATTAAGTTAACTTAAAAGCTATTCCATTGGTTTTAGTCTAAGATAATTATTTCATTAATGAATTTTTGCACATGTGTATTACGTTCTAAGGATCAACTATTCACTAATTGGGCATTTAACTCCTCAAATTTACATTAAAATCCTTAGAGTGACGTTATACATAATAATATATAGCATCAAAATATTTATTCATAATGGAGATAGACAAATATTATTTTGATTATTATTACATTTTTTTTCCTATTCTATTTCATTCATTTACGAGATATAAGTAATACCATTACGAGACAAAAGTGCTTTAAAGTAATTTTTTAAAAAAAATATTTTATCTAGTGTTAATCAAATTCCTTTACTATTGGAATACAAATATATGGGAGCAAATTAATCAGAATAAGTTACACATTTGTACTAACTAGATTATTAATTAATTTTATTTTTTGTGTGGTCTAACATTTTAATATGTTATAAAAAATAATCTTTTGTTTTAAATTATATTTGCTGATCCTTCTTTTTGCAATAATTACTTTCGACAGATGTACCTTCCGTTTGAAATTACCGCAGCATATATGTTTACACGGTACATAATCATACTCTACAAATCCTTTTAAATAAAACATTTGATATACTTGCATCAATCATAGAAGCTGAGCTAATTTTCTACAATAACAAATTCTCACTCAGAGTGTCAAAACATTTGTTTATTTTGCATTTCTTCTTTTCTTTTTTTATGTGATTAAAATTGATATTTGAAGCTAAAATTTAGTTATATAAAACGCTTAAATATATCATATAGATCTTTAACTTGTGCTCTTGAAAGGTTTTTAAATTTCGGTAACTTGACTAAAGTAAAAATGTAGGCTTAGCAAATAAAAAATGAGGAATAGCAAACTGATGCAAAATAAATTCAATATTTTACAAACATTTTCCAAGATTAATTTTCTGTGCTTATTATAAATAAGTTATCTGTGCTAAATGATTTTTTAAAAATATTTCTAGATTAACGATAAAAATATTCAAACTAACTTAAGATAAAAATTTATCAGAAATTATCATACTTCACACACTCAGTTAAAATACACTTATTTTTTTTCAACTTCAAGCATTTGAATTTAAACATTATTCTAATATAAAAACTATTCTGAACTAAGTAAATATCAATGAAATAAACTTCACAAAATCCCTTATCTCAGGCTCAAGGAAACACGTATTTAATTAAAGGTTTAGAAAAATAATTTGTTCACATGAATTAATATTTCTTAATTAAAATGTAAAGTATTATTATAAAAAAAGTTAAGTTATACAGCAAATATTTGATAGTAAAATAATTCAAGTTTTAGTCCAACTGGGAATACCTTCTCTCACATAGATTCCTCCAATTCAGAACGTTTTGTTTATTTAGAGACCAAAATAACTTCAAAATGGATAATCCTTTTATAAAATTATTTATTTACGTTCAAGTACATGTTAATGGTTTTCGGATTAAGAAAATAATTAAAAGACGAGAATGAAATGCGAGATAACATTTTCAGTCTTACATCTCAGGATTAAATACCATCACAAAAAAAATATTTCTAACTCTTTTATTTTTATTTATTCATTGAAAAAGTTAATTTCTATGTAAGAATAGTATGTGGAAATTCTATTCATGTTTTTTTTCAAATGAAAATTTTATTTTTAATCCCTGTAGAAACAATTATAGAGTAATGGGAATCATTTTATTAAATGTCAGAAAATTTCAATTTTGTTCAGAGTAGAGCTTTCCTGAGAATGAAATATGATAATTTTAATTAGAATATGAAGCAAATCATATAGTTAATAATTTAATGAGTTTGATTAACGTTAAATAGCATACACAAACTTGTACTAGTAAGGAAATCCAATGCTTGAATTTCCAAGTGCATAAAAATCTTGATGAATATTGATGAGACTTGTTCAAAATTTAAAAATCTAATCAATGGATATTTATGCAATATTTTTCAAATATATGAAAAAACATTAGATCAATGTCTTTGAAATAACATTTTTACTAAATGTAAACAATCGTAATAATTAAGTCTTTAAAAAACATACAAGTAAATGTGTATTGTAAAGTATAAGAAGACGGACAAGAATTACCGAGTTGAACAGTTTCTACATACCAGTTGTCTCTATTTATGCCTTTTGATTTATTACTCTATTTTTAAGTGAATTTACATAAAAATAATTACTAATAAAGTAATAAATAGTTTTACTAGGTTAAATACTGTTGGTTTCCGTTTGTTTTATTTTTATCCTGTTCTTCCCTTTAAAATAGAAAAATAAATAAAGTTACAGCCTATTTCTAATTCAAGAAGAAAAAGTAACTTTTTTGAGCTTAAATAAATATTTTGCATATTTTTCTGTTATATATACTTGTTTATATATATTTATAAATATATATATATATATATATATATATTATATGCAAAATAGATATTTCATGGTTTGTAAAAAATCATATTTGGTATCTTTTCCAATTATTTGAAGAGAGGAAATAATTTTTCGGCTTCTAAACCTTGTTTATCTAATTAATTAGATTGAAATATGTGTGTCAATTACATTTTGTTAATTTAGTAAATTAAACATTAAGTTATTTTTTAAATATAAAACTCAAATTATAAGAATACATATTTTTATCATATAGTTATTGATAGTGTATTGTTGTGTTTTTCTTTATTTGAGGATAACAATGAAAATGACTATATCTTGAAACGTACGGAACAAAATTCAAATTTTCTCAGAAAATATAATTTGCTAGGATATTCCAAATCATTAGCATTTTTCAACAAAGCAGGTAGGAGTAACACCATTTATGGTACATTTTCAGGGAGAGTTATCACAGTGGATTTCTCTTTCATTCATTACGTATTGCAATGCCTCTACACTAACAACCTGAATCATGATACGGTTTCTAAAAGAGAAATCCTTTTACCATACGACTTTTTCTCGCATTTTGTTTCTTATGACATTGAGCATCTTTATGAATCGAATGTCCTTTATGACCTTTTTTAAAGACCAACTTTGGCATAAATAGCATCGAGGAATATTAAAAAAAACTTTTTTTAAAACTATTTCCGTGGTGGGGATGTATAAGGAAAAAATTAAAGAAAATAATCAGAATTATAGTAAAAAAAACACAAATCGAGTGACAGGGATATAAACTGAAATGACAAATTATCAAAAGAGTTAAAAATAAGATTAATCGCATACCCTTTCTGCATAAGTCTAACAAAGAACAAGTCGGTTGCTAAGAGAGCTAGGCTTCGTTTGGACTTTTTTTCTTGTTCTTTCTGGAAAAAAGCGTTAAAGAAAATTTACTAAGCAATCATGCCCAAGTAGAGGAAAAAATTAAGGATATCAAAATTAATTTCAAAGTTTCGATTTTGCAATTATTGATTTCTTTTAAATAACGATTTTACCCACTTAAAATATTGAATAAAAATCTCTCGTTTAAATACTGCCATGAACAATTTAAGGGTTGCATCATCTCTTTTTTTTAATTTTTTGAATGCGGAGAAAAAGTATGTAAAATCTCAGTTTTGTTTGTTATGAACCGAAATAAGGTAATTCTAACTTGAATTGAGTGTTATACCAATCAAAGTTCATAAAATTTTAATTCCTTGCATTCAAACTAACTCATTATGAAATAGGTTTCCAGAAATGGATGACATTCACTGTATTATTTGCGGGATGTAATCGAAAGGAAAATAATGGTTTTTACCGTAGTATAGTTTTCGCAATTCATTACTATGATATTCTAATATATATTTTGGAAAAAATATCTACACGGAATCGAATATAGAATTCCAAAATCATACAACAGTTAGCGCAAACTTCATCCAAACTGAAAGCGAGGAACATTTTCTCATTTTTTTAAAGTATGAAATATGTGTATAATCTTTTGCAAATTGTTCTATCATTTTTATGCATTTATAATTCATTTGTAGCATTCTGGACTATTTAATGGAAGGAAGAAATATTGCACATTTAAATAAAAGTTTATTCAGAAGTATTTTAAAATTATTTTAAGAAGTGTTTAATGAGAGAGAGAGACAGATGCTTGTTTATTCACGATACTCTGAAAGACAACATTAGGGGTTATTAGCAACGATATTCGTAATTTTGAACTGTCAAGTGAAGAGGACGATACCTGAGTTGATGTCCTATACTTCAAGTTCCACACCATGCCTCTTTGGATTTCACATTCATCTTTATATCGCGATTCTCACCAACGACTCGATTTAAACAACTTCGATCGCATGTTCATGATTATGATCGCATTAATACCGCAGTCACAAAATTTAGGAAGCATGTTTAATTATAGCAAATATATATGTGGCAATTTTACTCTTTCAAATTATTAGTAAAAGGGAATATTATTTTGTGGTAAAAATTTATATTCTCAGTATACATTTATCATATACTTTTTGATTCTTAGAAGAGAATGTATTTTACATAAGTATGATGCAACATAAGAAAAAATGCCACTACCATTAATAACACATCATAGTTTTAAATAAAAATGTAAAAAGCGTAAGATGCCATGTATTATTATAATAATTGTGTCTGATAATACCAATAAGGTATGTAAACAGATTTTTTTTCATGCAAGACATTATTTAATTTCCCAGTTTATTTATCATATGCTTATTCATATTATTTCAAAATACTTAAATAGATTTTAACTAGAAAAAAAAATATTGCTATCAAGGAATCTAAAAAAATACTTTAAATTATACACAAAAAATGAAAACAATATATATATATATATATATATATATATATATATCTGTTTTCAAATTATTTTAAATATTTCTTAAAAGCCTGATAATTTTTAAGTCAAATTGAGGTAATAATAAATATTGTCCCAAATTTACGTTGGTGTAAAGTAGCCGACGATTACAATTATTTGAATAATAATGGATTTGTTAATGGACAAGGACGAACACAAAGATATCTACACGAAAACAAATTGAAGTATATACACAACATTTATAAAAATTTAATATTTATAAAAAATGCTTTATGAACAGGAGTAAAATGAAAAAGTCTTGAAAATAACACGAATTAAATAATATTGTTGCCTTAGACACACACTATATATTGACTAACGAACCTTCTAATGTAACTAAAAATAACTGTTGGAAGTTTTTGACTGGGAACTATCATTTTATTCTCTACAAAATTATTTATCACAGAATTCTATTTATAGAGAGATATATTCCATACAAATAAACCATATTCTTTCTCTAAGTGCTGTTATATCTAGAACCTATCTCGATATATATATACACTCTAACAACAACAACAATAAAAAGACGCACCAAGGACGAGTTGTCCGATATAAACAAAAATTGGAGTGTAGAATGATTATGTACGGCCTAAAAATTGATTAAAATTTCATAAAAATTGAATGATTTGTTTCGGAGTTACATAGTTACAAAGTAACGAAATCAATAAGGTGTTGATCCACCTCCAGCCTGAATGCAAGCTGCCACACTACGTGGCATAGTGTGGTAAAGTACCTTTATGCTCTCCTACGGTATTTATTGCCAAATTTTCTCCAATTGTCGGGCCAAGTCATCAAATTTTTCTGGTAGATGCAATCGCCTTCCTATTTTATCCCAGACATGCTTGACTGGAGAAAGATTTGGCAATCTGGCTGGCCAAGGTACAGCAAAAGGAATGTTAGCAAAACAGTTTTTAGAATGTCGTCGACGTACCTCTGTGTTGTAAGTATGCCTCTAATGACGACCAATGGGGTTCGGATGTCAAAAGATATGGCACCCCAGACCATAACGTATTTTTGAGGGTATATGTGGCGTGTAGTAGGGTAAGCAGGATCCCCACGCTGCCCTGGGGGTCTCCAGACACGTCTTCGATGATCGTCAGGACACAGATGAAAGCGGGGTTCGTTGCTAAACACTATACGTTCCCAGTCAGCATGATTCTAACCTGATTGAGCAAAGCACCATTGTAATATGGCTCGACAGTATGCAGGCGTTAGCGGTCGGTACGAGCGTAAGTTTCACTCTATCAGCCATCTGTGAATGATTATGATGGACACTCGTGTGCAGGTTATACGTGTGCTGGTTGATATCGATGAATGAGGCTCTGTGATAGCTGATCTGACAATCAATCTGTTCTCCCGATCTGTTGCAGCCCTAGCTCGACCGCTACCATTATGCAGCTGAAATCTGCCATTGTCCACATATTCTAGTCAGCTTCTTCTAATGGCCGCATCGCTTCTACTCATATGCCGAGTGATTCTCCAATTTTCCCTACCTGCCACTTTCAAGCCAATGATACGACCTCCTTCAAACTCTGACAGTTGCTCGTAATGAGCTCGAATCCTGCGAGGGGGCATTTTTTCATTCCTTGGAATGTATCCAAAATCGCAATGCAACACAAATTTCAACCATCAGATTGAGAATCGCTTCTTATAGACATCTGATTAGTGCGCAGTTCCCATGCGTTGTAACTTTCACTGTTCATTCATTGCACACCACACTTTAATCATTTGTATGTTCGGTACAAAAGTCTTTGCATACGAATTTTCCTTACAATCCTGCAATTCCTTCTTCGTGCGTCATTTTTTTTTGTTACAGAGTGTATATCATTTCGGCTAATCACGTGCTTCCAATAAGGTCGTAGATTCTCGAAATGAAATAAATCCCTCAAGTATAACAAAAACTAACTTTTGAAAGTGATTTTTTACGTAATCAACTTGGCAGAAACTTAGAAGTACTTTAAATCAAGAGACATTGGCGTACCTTAAGCTATATCCCTGAAAAAAATAAAATAATATAATTTGAACCGATAAATATTTGCAAAAGGAAAATATAAGACCGGTCTCTTCAGATTTTGTGTATGTCTGCGCGCGTGTGTGAGAGAGAAAGCTCATGAAATATATATACAATATAAAAAATAGTACATTTTACAAAATGAAAGACATAATAGAAAATATTACATTATATATATGATGTACATGAAGAGTATAGTCATATAAAAAGGTGATAGATGGAAATTATAAAGTGATATTAAGAGGATTAGTACTGAGTGTTGGTGCTACGTCAAGCAATAACCATAGTCATTTTATCAGGGAAGAATCTTTCAATATTTTGTCTTCAAATGTGTAGCAGCTATTCTCCAATAATTTAACTAACACGTTTAATACTGTGATATGCTTCGCGAACAAATAGGCCGAAGCAGTTAAGTATTCAGTAGGGAATATTGGTTTTGGATATTCCGCGTGTGTGTCTAGAATTGTCATGTATTCTCCGGTTGGAATGTGACCAGAGACAAGCTCTGAATGTAAGAGCGGTTAATGGTTTCTAAATCTTTAAATATATACTGTTGACTGAGCACTATATAGGCAATGAGTAAAAGAGGGTGAATGGGGATTTAATAAAATACAAACCTAAGTCACAGCATATGGCGCTGAGGCCGTGTGAGCATGGCGATGTATAAGGCAACTGACAAGTAACATCTATTCAAGGTTGCTTCAGACTCTACTTTAGCCATTTAGAGGGTGTAGACAGAAGTAAGATTCGTCTGTATGGGCAATGTCGTACGTTCCATTAGGTTGTTCATGTAAGTCTTTCAATAAGCCTTTGCAGGCACTTACGCTTGTTAACTTGGCAAAACAATGGATTCGCAGTAATAGACTAATTGCGGAAATTCCACTCAGCAGAAAATAGTATGGAGTGGTAAATGTGAGCACCGATTTTTGCAGAACTGATCTCTTTCCCATGGCATAGTTTTTGATGTGGCAGAATAATTCATGAACTCAATGTGTAAAGTGAGTCCCAACTTTCCTGTATCAATCTATTACAGCTGTGCGTCACTGTTGCTTGGTTATGTTCAAGAAGACTAACAACGAAGGATAATCTGCATTTACTATAGGCAACAATTATTTTTCTGTCAAATTCAAAAACCTGGTGGAATGATGACAGACGCTGACATTCTTAATCGTGGTATACTGATGCAGTTTGCACAAAAGAAGAAAGTAGATTGCAGTACTTTAAAACGGAATTCAGTTTACCATTTATATAGCACCTTTTAGTAATACTAGATAGTGCATCTCTGCCCAAATTCTAATAACTTGCATCGACAAAAGAGATTAAATATCCTAGCTATTTGGATGCTATAATCCTCATGTTGTATTTCGGTATACTGCAGTGAAGTAACTATAAAAACAAATAGAAATAAAAAATTCGTAACAGAAAGAAACAAGTTTGGTTAAATTTAAAAGGAAAACCCCTACACGATAAATTATTCCCTTTACTCTTTAAATCGTAAAATTAAAGCTTATTTTTGTAGATAATTCATTTACTACAATTTATTAATCTGAAAAGTAAACTAGAGAAAATTTTTAAAAAATCAAGCAAAAATGCAATTTAGAGTAGTTAAAACCTAAATAAAAATTTTAATAAAAATTTGGTTCTTAAAAATACAAGCATACGATGTCCTGTGCGAAAAGTCTGAGAAATTTAGTGAAAACATGCATATCGATATATTTTCAAGTGCAAAAAATTATCCTCTTAATATATTTTTGATGCAGACTATAAAGAGACTTTTCTTATTTCAAAAATAATTATAATTTTTTTGTCGTTACTAATTAAACATTCTTCAGACACTCCACACATAACATATTCAAAAGATTCATTAAACATATCTCAATCTCACATAAATAAACCTTTTTACTAAAATAAGAAAATACATATTTTTCAAACATAGCATTTTTCCCTTTTATGTCATGCATATTTTAAATGTACTTTTGTGGTCCCTGTTCTCATGAAATTATAAAAGTAAAACATCATTTAATGTTAAAATAAGGTTGATTTTCCGTTTATTATTATTGCCATGTACTTAAATAATATTTGTTTTCTTTTGAATCGAAGTGAGCTCAATAAAAAGTATGTTTATATGTATTACAAAAACAAGTCTCGCATGGAAGTGTTTTGAAAAATTATAACTTATCTTTAGAAATTATAACTCATATATTAGCATGATAACTATTTAACTATTCATACTTTATTTATTCAAACTTTCCCTAATCAGGGATATATTATTCAAAAACTTTCAGAAGAAAATCCTATTTCTAGAATATTTAATCATTACTTTCTAATTTGAGAAAGTACGTAGATATTTGTTTCAAACAACTCATGAATGATTTATTTAACTTTTTAATGTAAAATGAAAACGTTTTCTAACTTTTCTATAAATCACTTAAGAGAAGCATAAACAAATTTTCCTAAATATTTGATTCTGTCTAATTTTTCAAATTCCATCGAAAACAGAAGCGAACTTTTCAACATTTTTTAACTGTTTCTGAAATTTTATTTAGTAATAGTTTATAATTATATTTTCTTATAGATACTCACTTGTGAATATTTTTAAATTTTGTATTATTTTATTTTTTGCATTACTGTTTAACTCTTTTGTATCAGTGTATTTTTACATTAAATGTTTGTTATTTTTGTATCGGAGTATATTTTTTGCATTATACATTATAAATTTTCTTTCCTTTCTCTACTTGAAAAACAAAACACATTAAAATGATTTTCAATCAAATATGAAAGAATAGAAGTTTTTTATTTTAAATTGCTCTTTGTAAATAATATTTGGGATAATAAAGAACATTGTTTTGAGCGCTGACCAGATATTTAATAATCATGTGCGCCATGACTGGTGTAAATCAATGTTGCCAGATCGTGCGATTTTTCGCGAATTTTGCTACTTTTTAAAACTTTTCGCTACTATTTTTAGCCTATTGCTACTTCGCGAATTTTATGCTACTTCACCTGAAGATCTCGCTACTTTTTGCTACTTTCAGCCATATATGAAAGTATTGGAACAAGTTTCGAAAAAAATGATTTTTTTTTTCGGAAAAATCGCAAAAAAAGGAAAAAAAAAGTGACTTTAGTCGCCAAAGAAAAAATGGAGTTAGGCAGTAGTTTCACCACTCCGAATCGACACGATACCCTCCCTCCCCCCACCACAAATCGGAGCCTATCTAAGCAGGACTCTCCTCTCCCAGCATTCTTTTCCACTGCAAGTGGTAAAAAAGGAAATGGTGGGATTCTTTCTAATCCCGATAGAAGCATGAATATGAAACATAATATTCTTAAAAAATAGAGTGGGAGAATTTCTACATAAATATTAAACTCGAAAAGTAATTGTGAAAGGACAAATTCTTATAGAACTAAGCAAATTGTATAATTATCCTCAACGGTACTGCATTGTGAATTAAAGAATAAAAATCTATTTATGTTTAACTTACGTGGCAGCACTGCACTTATAAAAAATTGCATACATTCACAAAAGTAAGCACTTGTCATCTAGAGAGATTATGTGATAAAAATCTGATTAAATCCCTTTTGAAAGGTTTTGACCTAGATTCAGTGGCTTAATTATCACCTTCGCATTGCTAAAGGCCTAGGGATTCTAGGGGGCCGTAAGCCTGACTGACGCCACGTACTTATTAGGGTTTGGGGTCCAAAAGTTGACTTTTCAAGGGACCCTAACATTCTCCGATACGCCACTGCCTAGATTCCTCTCTTTCCAATCAAGAATAATTTACCCTTAATGTGTGAATCTCGAAGTTGACATGAGTTTAACAAGCATTTATTTGCTTATTGAAGTACTCGACGGATGTCTTTTTGAATAAACTGACAAGCAAAAGTAAAATAATTTCTACAGAATCTACTATAGAACTCCGTCAAAGATGTCATAACTTTCTCAGGATTTCGTGAGAGCAACTTTTAAACCGAATCCATTCAAATTATGGAACTTTAAAAAAAATAAAGGATCTTTCCCCTGATTTTTTAAAAAATTCAAAGTGTTCTTTTTTTTTATCTGCCTTTAGAATTAATCTAAATTATATGCTCTGGAGAATCAATGGAGACAAATTTTTAAGATACAATTGTGAAAGATGTTTTTCTATCTGAATCTGAGCTTTTAAATGATGGAGAATTATTTTGCTGTCACATTTTTAATATAAAAGATGCAGTTGGAAATCCATTTTTAAGAGATTTTGCTATATTTGCTTCGAAGCTTTACAGCCTATCCATAATTAATACCACTGTAGAAATGGCATTTTTGAGATTGACGTCAAAAAAGACAAAATTAAGGAATCGAATGTGCCTCGAACTGTTTGAGTCAATTCTCAGAATCAAAATGACTTTGGAAGAATGAGGGACTTGCTGCGTTTATTTCATTCCATCACCACAAAGCTTCCATATAATTCAGAAATTTGTAAAAAAGACACAGCAGATCACGATACTTAGCAGGAAGAATTTGAATGTATTTTAAATGAATTAAAAACTTAAAGCATTTTAACGTATTTTTAAAACAGTTTTACAAAATTAAAAATATATATTTATGTGAATTGCAAGTGAAAATCGATTCGCTACATTTTGCTACTTTTTTCCCCTCTTCGTGCTAATTTGCTGCATAAATTTCTGGCAACTCTGGTGAAGATCACTTGACAAAATTCAACATTCTGTGTTCGTCTTATATGACAGCACTGCACACTTTGGCAACAAGGTGATATCATTAAAGGCAGCCGTAGTAATGATGTACGTAAATTTAGTTTAACTTCATGAAACCACTGAAACATTTGCGATTATTTATGGAATAATCGATAGATTTCTATTCCCCGCTGAAGCCTGTAACAGAGCAACTCTTGAATTAGTTCCCATCTGTCTTATCGTATATGGATTCCCTTTCAGCCCAGTTCGTCTTAGCCTACCTGAGCCAGATTGAAGTTTAGATGTACATTGGTGTGTTATCATTGCTTTGTAACATTTTTATAATATATTGCACAATCCACCGATTTATCATTGACCTTCTAGAAGCCTAATTATTCGGCTGCTGCCACACTATCGCATTAGCTTAAATTGCTTACAAACTTTTTTGGGAGACATAATCCTACGAGAAAAGATGTAATTGCACATTATGGCTAGACAAAATAAATTTCCTACGTTATTAGTGGCCTTTTTTAGGTCTGAAGAGTGTTCGAACCTGAAACACTAACTTGTATCTCCGAAGGAAATGTGTCATCCCTCCAAATTTCGATTATTATGATCTACTTTTTCAGGTGCATTTTTATTACTTATTCGTATATACGCGGCGAGAGAGAGAGAGAAAACCTTACTACATACCTTAAAATTCTGTGTTGCTGTTTGTTTATCACTGTTATAGTTTTAATCCAACTTAATACTTTTATTACACTTTTTAATTTAGTTTATTAATAACTGCATACTGTTTGTCCCAAAAGATTAGGAAATTACAATATTTCGCAAAGAAAAGAGATCCATTTGGAACAATATGCAAAATTTTATAAAATGATTTATTATATTCTGAGAAAATATAATGCATACATAAAGAAAAAATGTGTCACAAAAAATTACAAAAAATCCATTACGACAAAAAATGTATTAAATTATATAATACTTTTTTCTTTAATCCATTTACTGTGAATATTTTACATACACCATTTTACATTGAAAGTAACATCTTTTCTAACGTTTGCTTATCGATTTCCAACTATACTCAACTACGCTCACTTTATAGTCTTCTTCAAATCTTTTAAAGAGGAACTGCTTCCCTTTTGTTTAACTTTTACTTGTGAAGATACCCAATATTTCCATCATGGAAGTTAGTCCAAATATAGACCAGGTTAGTCTATAACTGTAATTATCAATTTATTCAAGAGGTTTTTTTGTCTTCTTGCAATACTGAAATTCAATTAGCATCACATGTTATACTGTTTGAATCTTACAGCATTCTTTTTTCTACGCGACATAATTTAAGTACGTATTCACGCAATACTTTTGATGAACAATGTATCCTACTTCTCCGATTCCTCTGTGATTTGTATTGTGTGTGTGTTTTTTATTTATTCTAAAAACTAAAATTTTTGTGGCTGTTTGGAAATTACTTTTCAGTCACTTCTCTTCCTTACGACTCCTAGTCAAGTAAGTCATTTGTTCACAATAAATGCGACATTTTTTTTTTATTCAAAACTTCAGCAATTTCTTGTATTTTTTTGTTTACTTTGTATGCTTTAAAGAAAAAACATACCTCATTTTTCAGTTTAAAATATTTAGAAATTAATATAAGATGCAGAAAATGCCTCCCTTTAAAACAACTAGTAGACATAACCCAACCTTAAAAAATACAAGTCTTTTTTATCATTGGGAATACTCACAATACATTACTAAAATTCGTCCCGAAGTAATAATAGATTGCAGCAATTATCGTTACGTGCCCTTCCTATTGCTATTCTAATACAAATATCAGTGATGGAAAATATCGCTTCATCCTTCTGTGTAACCTGTAATTGACATCCATTACTTGAAATCGCAATCCTTAAAATGCCACAAAACTACTATCGGGTAAAACGTAGCACGAAGGAATTATTGAGCCATGAAAGACAGTATAACAGTAATTTCCACTCGTTTCTCTTTTCAGTTGCAATGGACTGACATATGATATTGTTTTTAATATATTTTCAGATAATATGGAAAATTGTCTATTTTTCAGAATTATTTTTACCTTATTATGTTGTCTAAAAGCATTGTTCATTTTTATATTCTGCTGTATACTTGGATTTACATATCAGTATGTGAGGAAATTCTGAAACTTGTTGTGGTTTTATTGAGCATTTGGTATTTTGCTGTTAAGAAAATGGTAAAATTTATTCCAAATCACATACAGTCAATGAGATTTTTCAATCACTTTAACTAAATATTAGTATTACTCGACTAGCCATTTAAGGTATCCGACTACGTTCGGAACTGTGATTTTGTAAAAGCGTATAAATGGATAACATTTATCATATTTAGTATCACTTAGATTAGAAAATGTATATAAAACTGTTTTAAGAATAGCATTACAATAAAAAATATTTAAGTGCACTATTTTTACAAAAAATGAATATAGAATGACCCATTTTCAAAATATTCCCCTTTTGTGAAAAGTGCTTCTATTATAATGATATTTTGCCTGTGTATAGCTCAGACCTCTCTACAGATGCTCAACTAAACTTTTTGAAATATATAAATTAGAAGTAGGTTTATCCATGTTTTACGACAACAGAGGGGAGAAATTGTAAGATGAAAACGCCGATAATTATTTAAATGGGTAGTAATTCGGAAAATAATGTGAATTTTTCAAAAATCATAGTCGAGTCTCAGTACAGAGGTCTGAGCTATATACAGACAAAATATTATTCTAATAGAAGCATTTTTCATAAAAGGAGAATGTTTTGAATAAAGGTTATTCTAATTTAATTTTTTACCGAAATATTGTATTTAAGTAAAATGTTTTTGTCAAAATGTGTCCTTAAAACATTTTTATACATGTATTCTAATCTAAGTAACACTAAATATTATGAAAATGATCCATTTAGGCGCTTTTTTAAAATTACGGTTCCGAACGTAGTCGGATACCTTAAAATTGTCTAGGGTCTGGAGTGCGGGCTATTTGAGGTCACGCATCAATTCATGTCTTATATTTATCACGAAATAGTGCTTCGAATACTGTATTCAACCGTATAGCATATCTTAAAGAACTTTATTTAATTTGATTCTCTACCTAATTTAATTTATTTTTGTTGGTAGTGATTTGATGAAAATATTTTTTGAACTAATTTATTTATAATCTATATACAGGGTCCAGCATATACCTGTTTCAAAAGGCTGTTACAAACAAGCTAAACAAGATACAGAGGAAAGGCCCATTTGATATTTGAGATACCATTTAATATTAATTGGTTATTAAAATTATCTCAGAAAAATGGCATCTTCCAATGGTGACACATTATGAAGTATTTCCCTTAAGTTGTCCACATAGTTAAGTTTATCTTCTTCGAAAAAATAATGACTCCACACATCGAATTCAACAACAACGCACCAAACTTTCACACGAGGATTGCAAAGCAGCTGAGAGTTTTCTGATGCCCAGTGGCGAAAATTTTGTTTATTCACAGTGCCTGACAAGTGGAAGTGGACCTCAGCAGATAAAATCAAAACAGTGCCAGGGGGAATGTTCTGAAAAACTTTCGGGAACGACTTTATCAATGTATCGCAATTGGAAGACGCCATTTGTGGACATAAATTTTAAAAACAATTAAAGTAAAACGTCGTCGTATTTGTTGTTCACCAATAACAGATTTTTCTCTGTATCTTGTTTTGTTTGTTTAAAACTGCCTTTTAAAATAGGGGAGGTTAATATGCCGGACTCTGTATATATATAGGAGAGAGAAAATGAGTTGTAAATTTCTTAATTTAATTCAATCTCTCTTCACTTCTATTTACTCCAACTTATTATTTTTTTTCACGGGAAAAGAGGGCACACTTCCATGAAAGTTTCCAAGTTGGTTGTTGATTCCAAACAAAGAAGATAAACCAAAATAAAAAAAGAAACAAAAATTCAGCCTTGTAATAGCTTCAGGGGAATTGAAACTATTTCGTAAATTAATTCGGATTAACTCGTTTAATTTCTGAGATGTAATGAGGAAAACTGACGACTATTTTATCCTAAATTCAAATTTTTCTAATTGAGAAAGAACTGTAAATGAAGCGTTAAGGAAATAGTTGACTATACAATCATTGGATTAATCATATATTAAAGCATGACGCTACGTGATAACGAAGATCTCAGTTCTCGTGCTTGCATTGACTGCGTTAGTGCTAAGAGAAAAAATTTATTTCTCTATGTTTCTTACGAAAAACAAATTGCTCATTGCAAATCTCATTGCTAAATGCTGCACCAGACGCTGCTTCTTAAGTTTCGGGTGGTGAAGGTTTTTTTTTTTTTTTTTTTGCTGAGAGTGAAGTAGCAGAAAGCTTCATTTAAGAATGTAATACGGCAAGAGAATAATACAAGCAATGGAATTTATCACTGCTGTATTAACTGCTTCGACTTAAGAGTGCCTCTCCCTAAATGGCATGGTCTTACATTTCAATAAAACGTTATTTTTGCAATTAATTTGAGGACATCTTCTTTTGTATTAACTAACATTAAATAAATATGTTTCAGAGTATGTAAAAACACTCTCATTGCTTGTCAATATTACATGTAAATTATTACTCAATAGAATGAAACTAATAAATAAAACAAAGTATACAGATTTAAAAAAAAATATCTTCAAATGTTCTATTAAAATATATAAATAGGCACATTAAAAAATTGGCATTATAAAGTAATAGGGATTTCACACACAAGGTGCGTTCAAACTATAACGACTTTGAAAATGTGTTTTTAAGTGAAATAATAAATTAGCTCTTACTCCGTTAGTAACATTACTTTTTTAACCCCTTAAGTGGCCAATTTTTTTTTAAACTCAGTGTTCCAAAAAAGGCACATTTTTATTGCATGTAACTAAGCAAAATACTTAACAGAATGCGTACCTTCAAGCGTAACTCTTTATCAAACGGTTGTGGATTTCTGAGCGTGTTCATATATATATACGCATGCAATTTCAAGCATGGTGGGATAATAAGTCTTACATTGTAATTAGGACAAAGACAATACCGGCCTTTTTGCATGATATATAAGGTAATTCGGGGGAAGACGCCACAGTTCAGGATTTTTCGTTCAGTATATTAAAAATTGAAATGATAAAACCATAAAAAAAATACACCTTATTTTTCAATATTTAATTGGTTATGTATATTAGTTAATTAACTTCTTAGTTTGAAAATAAATTAGAAATTTAATGTTAAAGAAATTTATTTAATTGTGGCATCTTTCCCCATATGTGGAGAAAAGAAGCCACCATTCACAGAGTGAGATGCAACAACATCACAGTAAATAAAAAAACACACACACACAATAATACAAACATTACCAAATTAAATGTAAATAACAATAACTATAGAGAACACAATTAAACTCTTCATAATTTGTTTGCCAAACACAGATTTTTCCGCAGAATAGTCTACAGCAGGCTGAAGTTGTAGTCGACTTCAGCTCTGCACACCTTTGTCCTATGGAGATCCCCTATGTTATTCTCACATCCTAATTATTAATTGTAGCTATATTTTATACAATAATGTACGGTGTTATAAAATGAAAAAAAAATTACAAGTTCATTTCATTTATTTCTGAACCATGGGACATCTTTCCCCAAGTATAGCGGCAGATGCCACACACGCTTATTGCCTTATTGCTGCAGTGTTATGACCGTTTCTATATGCATCGTATGTGTAACATTATGCGTAATTCACTTATATTGCTAAAATTAAAAACAAAGTACTTTTACGGACTTAAAATATGAGCACAACGGAATATTATAAAAGTTGTACTCACCACTTGACATGTTTAAAAGATCGAAACATAAGGCCGATGAAAGACGATTAATTCAGATAAATTCACAAGCCCCATTCAATGTCTCGGACCAGACTCTTCCCACAAGTGGCTCGAAATTGTCATCTATCAACGGATAAAAGTATTATTAACAAACTGGCATCTTCCCCCGAATTACCTTATATATATTTCCATTATCACTTATTTTTAAGCAATAACTTGCCAACCCCTGTTATTTATCGAATATTTTCCTAATTAAAAAATGTAAATTCCTGTCTTCAATGAAAACTACGAATGAGAAGTATTTATACATCATTTACAAACTGAACTAATAATATCACTATAAGAAATAAATATATATGCAAATCAAAAAAAAAAAAAAAATAAAAAAGAACAACAAATTGAAGACAATTTTCGAACGCCTGTTGGGAGTATGGGCAAACCAGTTAAGGGCTTAAATGGGTATTTCATATTCCTCAAATTCATTTTAAATCTTCAACTTTTAACTTCAGAATATTCACCCGACGTTAACATCCTTACATACGTATTTGCATAGCGTAATGTTAGCAAAACAAATCAATCCCTGTTTAGTAACGAGTTAAATTTAATGAAACTAAAATGACAAGACAACAAAACAGAAAATTCAGCACTAATGTTAAATATTACTTTCGTTCAATTAATAGTATTTCTTTCTCAATTCATTCTAGGAAGACTATTAGAAAACTTGAAATAGTAACAGATAGTTCACTAATCTCTCAGATTTGATTTCTGATACATTAATCGTTTGTGCAAAATAAAGCATCAAAGTGTAGAGTGAAAATAATACTTGAAAACAATTTATCACATGCCGCTAACATTTGTATAATAATTTGATGTATTTTAATTAGTTAAAGTGTACTTCTGAATATTAATTTGATTTAATTTCAAATTGGAATTTATCAAACATAAGCATTTTTTTTTTCTGATTTAAAAAAATATTTTTTAGGATAAAAATGCATGATTATAATTGAAAATTTATTAAGACATATTACGCTTTCAACCAAAGTTTTGTTACAGTATTTGTTCAGCCGAAGGGTTGTTTTTCTTTTCTCATTTGATAATTAAATCATATTATTTGGCATTATGGGAAATAAATGGCATTTGATCTCTAATTAAGGCATGCATATGATACGAAAATAATAGACATTTTAAAGAGATTAAATTAGTCTGAGGTTAAAAAATCTGTTTCCTCAAACATAATGCCTATTTTATTTCTCTTTTACGCCACAAAAATTATTTTTAATTCCAACTATTTAATTTCTAATAAAGAATGTGAAGTGAAATCGCATTTGTCACTGAATTTAATCCTCTTAGAAGAAAGATTATAAAGGCTGGATTATTTACGAGATCAGTAACAGTAGAATATTCATTACTCAAATTCTTTTAAAATTCTAACCGTAATCCCCACCAAAATAAAATAACATTACTATTTGAAAATATGACATTATATGATGTTACTGTACAATCAATCTTTAATGCCATGAAAGTTATAATGAATTACACAAAAAATTACTTATTAAATAACTAGATCTTTGCTAGCGGAACTAACTTACAACCACTATTTACTACGAGAAATATAAGACATACGAAACTTATATATAAATAGAAACATATATTAGGTCAAATCTTTAAATGATTGTTCTGACTTTATTTAAAGTTATTTACTTATTATATCACTTTATTGTATTTTGGTCAACGACTAACTGAGATAAAAAAGTAAGAAAAATTGTTTCAGAATTCTTTAAATACATGGTTCTATATTATTTTATGTTCATAAAACTTTTATTTTAATCATCCACGAATATTTTAAACTTTATTTTTATTACTTAACTATCGTTGTTGAAACTTTTTGCATCGTAAAATGCTTAGTCCGAAATGGACTGCAGTTAAAATATTTTTGATTTATTTATGAAGCTTGCAACCTTCATATAATGCAATTATGTGTGCGTGTGAATTTGATCAGATTTTTTAATGCTACACTTTGAAACTGCTTAGTGCTTAAAATGAAAGTTAGGATAATTTCGCTGAAGGTAAATTGAATAAATGATTGAATAATTGAATAATTGAATAAATGATTTATTTTTATAAACATAAATTTAGATCTGGTTATTGATGATTACAAATTATTGTCGCGCTGTAAAACAACATGGTTATTGACGGCTGTACTCGTAATTTTAATTCTTGGTCAAACGGTAAGAAAGGTGCATGAGCTGGTAACGCACTTGACAAAGTTCTGCACCATTCTAGCAGGATAGTTTTTTTTTCTTTTGTCAAATTTTTAAAGTTTATCAAGTTTTTTACTTGGAGGGCTTTCAGTGGTTTTTTTTCGGCCACGAGTTAGCCACAGTGACCCTTCATCCACCACAGGCTATACAGTTAAGAAATATTTATACAGTTTTAAGCATTTAATATTATATATTATGAATTAAACCGCAAATAAATTAACACTTTTAATTAGACACTTTGCTTTAAATTATAAAAAATCAGTTTTATCTGGAAATTTCAAAACTTAAATAACATGAATATATATATAATTAAATATTTTTTCGTAACTATTATCATAAATAATTTCATTTAAGATGTTTTCTACAAAAAAAAATAAAATAATAATAATAATAAAAAAAAACATAAATATATCTAAAATAATAAATTTAGAGCGTAACTAGAAAAAATATACTCTGATTAATTTCTTTTATACACTTTTCATGCTAAATATTTATGTAGGTTACAGCTTTTGAGAGAAATATTACATAAGTTTTCCATTATAAATTTCTTGCTTTTGAGAAAATATTACATTGTAAGAATTTTAAGTTTTTAGAACATTCTTTCAGCACTTACTAAAAATAAGTAATATTTTTTTTTCTTGCGAAATGTATGGATATTTTTATAACGTCAAGCATACATTAAAATAACACAACTAGTTCAACAATAGAAGTATGTTAACTTGGAAGCCTATTGTCTTGTTATTAGAATTTTTATGACAAAACAAGTTTAAAGAGCAATAACAGTTTATTTCAATATTTTAGGTCATGAAGTGTAAATAATATTGGTTAATTTTCTACGATTTATGGCATTCTACTACCTTTTCTGCAGAATATTAATATATATTTTCCAGATATTGTAATGTTTCAAATCATCAACACGTTATTCTTGGTTTAAGATGAACCTATGCAAACCATTAGAATTGAATATTGCTTTTGAGGTTAGTGCTTGTAGGTACTCCAAGCGTTAAACTGAAATTTTTATGCGTTTTTTTATGACTACTTATGTACACAAATAAAATATGTCTGACTACATACTTTTTAACATTTTATTGTCGTTACAATATAAAATTTATATTAAAAAAACCGAATTAAATTTTTAAATAGCATACATTTTAAAATGTTTGTACTGAAAATTAATAGTTTCCTGCTGCTTCTTTTTATTCTGTGCCTGATGTTAATTCGTGAAAAAAAGTGAGCTTTTGCAAAAATGTATTTTTTTTCCCCTTAACTCTTAAATAAGAAATGGAAAAATGGTAGTATTATATTCTATAGCTTTCTTTGTTCTGAAGTTTCTTTCCCCTGTGATTTTTTTTCTTTATAGTATTTAATTTTATATAATTCTATTAAAACATGCCAAATAAAATAGCATTTAGTTATTTATTGCCTGGTACGGTTAGTTTTCTTTTTATTTTGGAAGAAAATCAAGATATTCACTATATTATTCAAAACGTTCTCGCGCCGTAATTTTTATTTCAAATTTATCTTGCAAAAAACTACATTTAAATATTAAAAAGTACACTTTTAGAATGTACTTCATGTTAATTATACTTTACATATAAAATGCATAAAAAGAATACATGCTTATTTATTATAAAATATATTCTATTTGATCCTTTTTATTTTCTTGCTATATCTTGCAAAAAACTGTATTTAAATATTAAAAAGTATACTTTTAGAATGTACTTCATGCTAATTATATTTTACATATAAAATGCATAAAAAGAATACATGCTTATGTATTATAAAATATATTCTATTTGATCCTTTTTATTTTCTTAGGAATTTTTCATTTAAAAAAACTTTTAGAAAATGCATGGATAGATAGATACTTAGAGCATATTTCAGGAAAATATTATAGAATAAATGTCTTTGAAGTTATAAATTTCAACTTTTTTACTCCATTTAGTTACTTATGAGTAAAGAAATCCGGTATATAGTTAGGATATCTCCCCTATTTTAATAATCAAAATATCCATTTATGTAGTCTAATATCTTTCTAGACGGAATATTGTAAAATGGACAATATACCTTGAATAAAATTCTGTTTTAAATATTTTTTTCTATTTACAGCTTCTTTGTAATTTCATATATATTCCCCAAGACACAAGTTTATTATAATTAATTATTCTAAACATTTGCCTGAAAAAGATCGTATTTCTGCACATGGAACAAAAAAATTTTCATGCTCAAAATTATTTGTTTAAATAATTTAAAATAAGAGTACTTATTACTTGAACAAAATATCTTATCTTACTATCCTTTGCACTCACTATTATAAAAGTTTCTTCCTTAAAAAAAAAAAAAAAAACTTCAACCAAGCAAAGCATGGTAAATACTGTAATTTTCAAGAGGTTAGGCAAAAAAATGAGAGAGATTCTGGATTATGTGAACCTGTACAAGAAAAATAAAATAATAGTGTACAGAACACAAAAGAATAGCATAGTTTTTTTCTTTTTTTTGTATTATTTTCCAACTCAAAGATAAAAGGAAAATATTTTCATTTTCGTACTTCCTACATAACGAAAAGCTGGATAAAAAAGCTCTTTGGATAGAGTATGCGAGTGGTGTTGATATCAGCTAATTTAAGACTATGGCCATTGGAAAAAGTAACACACTGCATACAAGTCTACAAACAACAAAAACTCAGGATCTTAAATTGATACCTGCGGCTAAACAGTAATAGAAGAACGAGAGCTATTTCTTATATATGAAATTTCATAGAGTTTTGTAGAAAAATGAGAGCCTTTAGAGTATTTTTTGTATGTGCAGTAAAAGAAAAGGCAAATATAACTACAAAAAATAATCGTGTTCAAAATGCAGTAACTCAATTTATATTTTTGGCTTAGGTTATTACAAATATATACGCTTAAAAGTTGTAGAAGAAAGTTTCATGCATATTCTTTAGGTCTTATAACTTTCTAAACAAATTTTCTTCATTTTTTCTTAAAGATTATGAAAGTTTGAAAATTTATTCATGGTTTTATCCTTGCATTATAATTTTTTATTATATTCCGTAAAAAGAAGTGGTCCAAAGAAGAATTAGATCTTTCTTCTAAGCGTTATCCATTTCTTATCAAATTTTATGCATTTTGTAATATAATGCTGAAAAACTTTATATTGTTTTTGTATTATCATTTTTTTACTTCTTTAATAATCCACAAATATTCTAATTTAACTTTCAAAAAGTTTTGAATAAAAGAATTTCACAGATGCAAAAAGTTCCAACAATAGCTATTGCATGGAAATTAAATGACATTCTATTTTTAAAATCAAATGGTTCTGCATGTTCAAGCACAAAACCTATTTTAGAAAATTTTGTGTATATTTAGTATTATAGAATTATATGCTCAGTCAGATAACATAACAAAATAACTCATACAAATATATCATTATTTCAATAACTTATTGCTATCTTTTACTATTAACAAAAACATACGCTAGAAAAATGTCTCACTGGTTTTAAAGATAAGGGTTTTAGATATCTGCTCTCTGAAAAATGATGACATATCTCATTTATTGTTATTAAAACACATTATTATATGTTCTTTAAAAACTAAAGTCTCTCAAAATTTAACCTATTTATATTAAATGAAAATATCTTTGAAGTATACTTTGCTGTATACAAATCATACGAATATTTTTACTTTTCTAATAGGGATAAAAACTTAAGATTTTTCGAATAAACAACATGAAACTGAGAAAAAGTTAATTTTGAGTTAAGATACTCTGAATTTGAAAAATATTACACTGTTTATTTAATCGTCTGAATTTTCAAATAATAAGAAAGTATTGTGTTTATAAAAATTTAAACAAAGATAGTACAATGGAAAAATTTACCAAATACTCTCTTTTTAAATATAGTTAAAACTGCATTTTTATAAAATACCAAGTTTTGAAAGTGTTTAGAATTTCAGAAAATTTGGTGTTTCATCTGGATGGTAATATTTTTTTTTGTATATTAGATGTAGAATTATAGATATGATAAAGAGGTTCACTCCCCCTTTCTCTTTTCTTTTTTAACTCTAAACCACTGTTTTCATACATTTAGTTTATCAGAAGGGGACTTATTTTATTTCACTGCAGTTTGTATTTGGATATTTTACTTTAGTCGAAAGATAAAGACGAAACGAAATTCACTTTGAATAAAGAATCTATCTTTCACATGTTTGAGAAAAAAGAGTAAGAATAAATGAATAAGATTATGTATATCTACTCTAAAAGCTTTTTAAAGTATTTTAATTATTCATGTCAAATTTTGTCCTTCAGATATTTTTTAATTCGATAACGGATTTTTGTTCTTTTGCATAAAAATAAAAGTTTATCAGAATTAATAGAAATTTTGTTAATACGTATCTGAAAAATATTAATATGTTGCGTTCAGGTTATAAGGTAAATGTAAAGCATTTAAATTATCTATGGCATCAAGAGAAAAAATTTTTTTCATGTATTGCATAATACTTCTTCTGTCACATATAAACGAAGTAACATTAAATAAAAGCACATGAAAAATTTTTAAACAGGAAATGTGTACTGTACGTATTTTTATATTATTCATAACTTAAGTAATAAAGTAATGAAGATCATTTTCTAATAAAAACTAAAAAAAAATAATAATTTATTGAATTTTAATATAAATTATATATAGATAATAAATAAATCATAAATGTAAATTGCGATGAAATATTTTTTTGTTAGTTATTTTAATAATGAATAATATCAGAAAGAAAAACTTGCATTTCTATACATAAAGTACTCTTTAAAATTAAAAACATTAAATGTATCAAAATAAAATAGTTTTTTTTCTGTTTTTAGTATGGTATGTTTTTATAGTGTGTTGATGACATCAATCACATAATTTAATGATGTAATAGTTATTAGAATTGCTTATTACTGAATAAAAAATATTAAAATTCCAGTCAGCAAAGTCGGTACATTAAACTTCTTAACAAGAAAACCAATACCATAAGCCATAAGGTACTTTTAAAAGTAAAATAAAACACAAAGAAAATGTACATTATTTTGTACATCCCATTGGCTATAGTACTAGATTTTACAAATAATATTTTTTTTCTATAAGGATGCATTTTCTACCAAGATTTGGGTATTAATTCATAAAAAGTACTTCAAGTATTTTTCTGCTTTAGCATTTACCTTATTTTTCCTTTAAAATTCTTTGAGAAAGTACCTCGGATGTATTTATGTACCAAAGCTAATGAGAAAGTTTAGAAAATAGTTTTGCTCGTTAGAATACTTGGGATGGGAAAGAAACTGTTATACGAATGTGAGAAATAGCTAATGAATACAAACAAAAAAAAATATGTCCGACTAATTTGAATAATTCTTTGTTACTTTTTCTTGTTTTTCTATGTCATAGTAAAAGGAAAATGAGTACCATTGTTGGTAATTCAAAGGGGTGATACAGATAAGCTACTCGAAAAAATTATACAATTCATGCATGTAAGATATAAAGAAAAAAAATATGAAATTATTTTCAAATGAGTGTGTATTTTATTAGAAAACAACTCTTAGTTATTATTTTTAATTATATTCTAATAATGTCAATTTTATCTAACTATTCTTTGAAGTAAATTGATTTTAAAAGAAAAATAACGAAAGAGAAAATATGGTTGTGCAAGATGGAAAAGAAGAACTTGACTTCTATTCTACCTTATTTTTTTCAATATATTAATTACATCTTTTGTGAACAATTCCAAATTTAGTATTTCCTTTTTTATTCAAAATTATACTTCATCAAATATTACAGACATACCTATCAAACAAAATTATCATTTTGATACTTTATTTATTTCTTTCACTATTCTCCTTTTTTACATCGTACCAGTTTTGACATTCTTATACTTATTTTGATGAAACATTATACAAGATTTACGAAACGAGTTTATTACGTAGATAAGTAATCATCTGTAAATAAATAATTTTAAATCCTTTCTAATTACATATTTTTTTTTTCAAATCTATTACAAAAGTAAATAAGATATTATTCCTTTCAAAAAAGAAAGTTTTATAATTTTTGTTGCTTAAGATGTTGTATTTTTGAAATTTGAATAAATTCATTTCGTTAAGCTTCATAACATTACTCAATTAATATAAGCATTCAATATTTCCTTTAACAAGAAGTAATCTATTTAAACTGGTATGCATTCATTATTTACACTCAAGCCCATAATTAAGGTCACAAAAATAAAATCTGTGAAAATTAATGAACTATTCACTGAGCTGCCACGAAATTTGGCACTGAGACATATTACAATGTCAGAAAGAATATAGAGAAATAACAATGTAGAAAAAATTTTAATTGTGAATTGAGATACATCAAAAAGTATGAAATCACGAACCAGAGATAAAGCCACTGGAAACGTCTGTCCAATATGGAATGTGACCACTGTGAATAGCTATACAAGCCTCACAACGAGCTGTCATACTCTTTATGAGGGTGTCAATAAGTATTTGTGGCTACAAAGACCATTTCTTTAAAAGTTGGACTTTTTATTCCTGGAGGGTCCAGTGAGGGGAGCTATGCTCAGAAACGGCTTTTCCAAGACCATCACAAACATATTTAATAGAATTATGATCTGAAGATCTTAAGGGTCAATCCATACGGCGAATATCCGCTCCTTCATAAAATTCTTGAAAAATGTGAATTTGGGGTGGCCGCGCTTTGTCGTCCTTAGAAAATGTAGTCCGGGCCCAAAGCACTCAGAAATAACCTCACACAGGCTTACAACATTGCATCTCTATAGTGCTGTGAGTTGATAGTACCTGCATTGAAAGCGTACAGCGGTGTACGACTGCTCAACATTATGCCACCACATACAAGGATTCCTTTTCCTCCAAATCAGTAGATTCTTGTTACATAAGAGGCATAGAAGATAGCTCCACTTTTTTTTTCTCTCCAGGGGAAGAATCGACCAGAATCGCTTTGTCTAGTACAATTTAACTCATCACTGAAATGAGAATATCCCCGTTATTGAGGTGTCCACAATATCCTGTCTTTCCTGTTCGGTGCAGTCAAAGAGACGCGCCAGACTGGACGATGAGCATAAAGGCCAGACTGTTTGCCTAGAAATTATTCTTCCAGACATAAAAGCGAGGTCAAGAGGAAGCAGAGGAGACATTGTCCGCCTATGTCGTAGTGTTCTTAATGCCAAGTAGAGATTCTAGTGTAGATGTCGTTGCTGTATGGTTACCTTGACCGACCCTCCTGATGACAGTATAACTTGTTTGGAAATGATTCTAGAGCCGGGGGACCACTTTCGGGCCACTTGTAACCATCGAGCCACCTCCTCTTGGGACTGGTCAGCTTCAAACTTCCATCTCAAGGAAACATCTAAACAATTATGAGGCCATTATCACTGCAAACAGACTAACTTGCTTGTTTTAATGCAATGTTCACAAAACTGGAGGCCAAATTCCTGAATGCTAGAACGGTCTCTATGCAACACATCTGCAAACTCTAACTCTGAGCAACATCTTTTCCAAAACTGAAAATGGGTATCGTACTACCCACTCTTCAAAGTATATCAATACAAGTTCTATCAGTTTTACTGAAAGTATTTTAAAATTATGACGAGAAACATATTTGTGTCCTTAATTTTGAACATGGGGATAATTGTATCAAATGCAAATATTTATCTTAGGTATATCTCAGTTTTCAATACAGATTTTAAATGCATTAAGAAAACAACTAGATTATATATATATATATATATATATATATATATATTGTAAAATCCGGCGTATAACGCGCACTTTTAACACAAAAAATAAGATCGAAATTTACGGGTGCGCGTTATACGTCGAGTATAAAAACGACAGCTTTAAAAGTAACAAAAGAGATAAGCATAAAAAAAATTCGAAATACGCATATTAAAATAATGTTTATTTAAAAGAAATGGCATGCCTTATGAACTAACAGAGTTCTGGTTTTAGAAGTGTACTATTTTTTTCAAAAGTCTGGGAATAATTTACTACAAAACATAAGAACACGTTATATACTAACATTTCAGTTTCTATCGCAAAAAGGGTTTGCGCGTTATATGGCGAATATACCTTAAAATAAAAAAAAATGCAGCTTGAAAGTATAGGTGCGCGATATACGCCGGATTTTACGGTATATATATATATATATATATATATATATATATATATATATATATA
>BMAV01009507.1:96654-112520 GCA_019973955.1 Trichonephila inaurata madagascariensis
TATATATATATAATGTTTAAGACTTCCCAATGACATTTTAAAAAATTCTTATATATATTGCTTACTGATAGTTTATTCTTTTTATTAATGATGTAGTTATTATCATTAGCATCACTTTGCATAATAATAAGATTAATCACTTAATACGCGTAGTAGACTCTTTTTTGGAGTGCATTATTTGCTGTAACGAAGTAACTAAAAAAATCAGCTTGAATAATCTTGAATAAATATTCCCAAACCATTAAAATGTTATAAATGATTTAATACAAACTCCTGAAAAAAATATACAACTATGATACCACTTCATGTGTTTGAAGCATTAAGGTACTTTACCACAGTATCGTACAAAGTGTTTCTATACGTGTTCGTACAAGTTCGTGTATTGTACAAGTGTTTGTATAAATACTATATATTTTAATCCAAGGATAGGCAAGAAGTCGATCACGATTGACCTTTGGAACAGCAAGACATTTTAGGGCGACAGCTTGAAGATTAGCAGTTTGCAATTATGTACCGAAATATTCAAGATTGGTTCACAGTATAAAAACTAGGTCTTCTGCTGATTATGACTACAAGAGCTAACTTTAGATGAAAATGTTTTTTTTAAGCATTTTCAACTGTTTGAGAATACATGTAGAATTTGATATTATTATATTCGTAGCTATTATTATTATTATGTTTATATCTTATCTTTCATTTTAATTGTTGTTTTAACAATGTGAGTATTGTATTTTTTCATTTTAGCAACTTAGGTAAGTATAGTTCATACAGTACACCTTTCTCTTACCTCACCACTCCTACATCACTGGGTGGGCTGCAACACCTTGAAAAAATTGGTATCCCTTACTCTGGAAAGATCTGCTCATTCTTGTTTTAATGGAATAAAATATATTACACACGCATAAATAAAAGAAAATCAGAAAAAAATTGTGCACATTGAAATTGTGCTTAATAATTGTGCATTATAAATAATTTTTAGTTCAGTAACTTCAATGACATCAATATTCTGTAAATTACATAACACAAACAAGAAATTCAATAAATTATATATATGGTTGTTACAAGGCTTGAGAACTCTTAGAAGAGTGGGGAAATAATTGAAATTAATATAAGATTCCATCTTCAGAAAATATGTTATATGTACATCTGTAATTTATATTTTTCTCATTTCCAATTAATGTGGCCTTAATCTTGGCTCAGAATTACAAGATTTAACGCCAATAGCCCTTGTTTTGTGGATACAAAATGTGTGAAGTTCAAATACAATCAACCAAACAAATCCAAAAAGTGCTGCGCAATTTTGTCAATAAAATACAAGTTTGACCTTGACTTTATCTCTTTCTTTCAACCAAGTTTAATGCATTTTGCTTTAAACAATCTTCAGTAAAAGCATAATTTGCAACAAAAGTTGGAGATTTCATTTTTTTTTTTTTTTAAAATTAAATTTTTTATAATTGGACTACTTTTTTTTTTTTTTTTTAATAGAGAATGAATGCAGTGCACTTATATTTTTTTTCATTTCTTAACATTGTTGATGGAAGGAAGGTCTTAATCATGGATTAGAAATGTCAAAGAGCAAGTTTTCTTATTAATTGAAAATAATTGGGTATTTCTTATTAGATGGAACTCTAAACTATGTTTCTTTAGAAAATGTGTAATTGAATTCATTTTTTAAACGTATTGTTTATCTTGTAATGTATTTATACTTTTGTTTGATCCTAATTTTTTAATTTTAGAGAAAATCCAAACTTTCTATTTTTTTTTTTATTATTATTTTTTTCTTATATTATATAATCTACAAATGAAAATTTATTCTAATGGTAAAAGAAGAAACTTTTGTCCTTTTTAGTGTAACGGTATTTTATGTTTGATTTTTTTTCATACATATATTATTTATTTTTTTAATTTATGTTTATCAGAAAGAACATATTCTTGCTTATTTTGTATTATTTAAACATCACCTCAAATTTCCTAATAGAATTTAAGATTATCTGTAACTTGAATTGAAAGAACCAGGTTCACACAATGCTCATAGTACTTTTTTTTACAAAAAGTACATGTAAAATACTACGAAACCTTTCATATTCATCTGAACAAAACCGATACAAAGATGCGTTGATTAATTCAATGACATTTTTTCAAACGCTAAAAAGACCAAAAAGGCTATAAAAAAAGAAAATTATTTATCCTTTATGATTGAATTGATTTTACACTTTGTTTAAAGTATCCGAAAACAAATATTACAAACCATTTCCGTGAAGGAATAGTCAATACTCTAATCTCGCTCGTAATTTTAAAATGTTTATCAAAATCCGATAAACTTCATTTTATTTAAAACAAATCTTACCGAATAATTCAGCCGAAGTACCAAATGCTTATTGAATAAAAATAGCTATCCATAGATATTAGCACTCTTAAAATATATCTGTTATAAGAATAATGAATAATTTTTAAAGAAATAAATTTACAAAAATCCAAACGTGGTAGTAAATATTTTTATTTTACAAATTGTCCTCTGAAGAAAATTTGACAGTCCCTTCACGAACGATTCATGAATTCTTGGCAACCGTATTTGGAATATAGCTCAGTTTCTTTCAAGAGTAAAAAGCGAAAAAAAATGTATACAAAGTACTGGATACTTCCAGTTCTTTATTTAACTATGATCCCAAAAAGTATTAAAATAAAAAATACAGATGATGTACCATTTCTCTTAAGTAGCCTGAAAAAATTTACTTTTTTTCTCTTGAGATAAAACTACTTCCGTAACGATATTATTACGATTTGAAGATGATTTACCGTGGACAGCAATCATAACAAGTTTCTGTCAGTAACACACATTTTAGCGATTCATTATTCAGTAAGTTTATTTTACGCTGCTTATATTTCGTTTCTAGTTGTATAAATGACTTACGGAATATATATACATATTCTTCTGTTTTTTTATTTGTTTTTCATATCTAAGTGTATTGAAGAAATCAGCTTTCTTCATGGATTTTAATGAATTTCAGAAATGATAAAAATGATACATATTTATAACAAAAATACAAGAATTAAAATATTTTAGAAATTGAAAAGACCCTATAATATATGAAAATAAAAAATTTTCATGTTTATGTTATTAATGCTACCGTGGCATATAGTCAGAAAATTTGTTCAAAAACTAAGATATAATTTTATAACGTCTCCCTATAAGACGTTACTCTTTTAGTATACAATAAAAATTAATCAACTCTCAAGTACTTAAAAGATTTACTTATAATTAAATGAAATTATTGTTAATAAGCGAAATAAAATAGAGAGTAGAGAAAGTGCTCTGTCTGTAAAACAAATTTCTGCATATATGAGTAAAAAAATGTATTTTTCAACAATCAGAAATTTGTAATAAAATAAACTAAATTTAATACATTTGTAATATTTTCATATAAATTAAATTCTAAAAATTACATACTATTTTTAAAATAGAAAACTCTGCTTTCTAGATGACAATGTATTAAAAAAATGTTTATACTAAAAATAATTATTCTTATCTATTTTAATGAATTATCTATACAACATATTGTTGCGACCCTGGGTTCACTGGTGAAGCTTGGGACACTGAATAATCAGCCATTTTTATAAAAACAATATATTTATTATTTTAATTTACTATCAAGAAATGTCATTAACTAAGGAAACAGTCAGTTTAATCCATACCATAAATTTCTATGAACAAATAATTATGTCACTTATCTAGTTGCAATCAGATGTAAGTGCTCTCGAACAAAGAATCTCTTCAAGAACTCTAATGACTTCAGATAGTAACTTTGCTAATCTGACTATAATAGCTTCAACTACTAACTCCTATATTCCCTTCTCTAGAGTTTAAAGAACGCTTAAATTAACATAAATCTCGGTTTCTCCACGCGAAGAGATTTCGTAAACATACAATAATTTGGAAATATTTTTCACCTGAGGATTAGTCATAGACGTGAATAGGACCTGTCCCAATATTTGCAAAAAATGACTTAATTTCTAAACCGAACAATTTGTATGCGTGAAATGAATACTTATATTTGGTTTCAAATAAGATTAAAGAAGCATTTGCACATAAGTTTCTAAAAAACGAAACTGAAGAAAAAAAAATCCATTGGCTAAACAAAAACATGGTTTTAGACATATTGTATGCCATTTTGAATAATATAAAGAGTTTATAAAAGTCCAATAAAGTTCAGAAATGCGTTATTCTATTATGAGCACTTTTACCAAATTCGCAAACCATAATATCAAAATAAGTCCGTTTGTCACGAGATATGTTTTAATTTAAACTGCAAAACAAAAATGTCTCCATCTCTTAATCTGTTAGATAATTCGATTTTTACAAATCAAAAAATATCTTTTTTCGCTTAAAGTTTTTAGGAAAACGGTCAAATTTTAATAAGAGATAAATACAGAGGTAATTAAAAATTGTATCTTAAAAAGGACCTCAACAGAATTCTTTTCAAATAATGACATCTTCCTTTTTCACCTTGGTATTCATTGATGACTTGGAAGATTTATTAGAAATGTTTTTTTAAATAAATACATTGAAAAAACAAATAGTTTGAATTGTGATAGAAATATGCCGTTTTGTTCAAATTTCACAAGCTTCCTTCAAGGTATTTTTGACTACTTTTATATTGATAAGAAATTTCAATATCTAAATTATATACATATAAAATTTGCATTGCTGAAACATTTGACATAAGACTCTCGAGACTTCGAATTAAAAGTTTACAATATGTCGTTTTGTGTGTACAATTAAATAATGTCCCCTAAGGCATTAAGCATTGTAAATCTTCAAAGTCATGCAATACCCAAGTTTATTACAGTAGATAAAGGCAAAAAAAGTACTTATATTTTTGGATATCAACTAACTCTTTGTAATGAACTTTTTTTCCGTTTTTTAAGCATGTAATACTGTCCATTTCTTTTCCCAGATATGCATCAGTTAAGACGGAGTATCATATTAAGAAAAAAAAGGATCAAAGAAAAAGTAGGAATACACAAATAATTTGATTAATTGATTACCATTACTTTAAAATTAGATGAGAGTATTTAATCTCAACATGTATAATTAACCTATACATAAGAGTACATAATGATTATAACTGAATGTAATGTCAAAAAAAGAATTTACTTTCTACTCCTTTTAGTTATACATCTGTACACAAAGTTAAATACATGCTTTATCATTAACTCTTTAACTAAGCCATATATATATAAAGTAACACAGACCGTTTAGGTGTGAAAAAAGTTAAACGTTTTACACGTGCTTCAAAACATATTTTTAAAGCATTTGCATATTTTCTAAAGTTTTTAATGTTTTTTTTAATATATTGAAGATTATAAAATCTTCAGAACGTATAATAATTTATATTAATTAAAAATTATAATTAATGGAATGTAATATAAATAAACCGAAATATAAAACGTGTTAAAAACTTGTGATTTTAACTAAAGATTATGCACAAACTTTAAAAAAAGACTTTTTTTTAAATAAGTAATAGCATTCAAAACATGTTTTATTTTAGTAGATAATGATAAAAGTGTCGTGATGCTAAGTATAACAGAATTCTTCAAGGGTATTTTTTCTGTTTTAAAGAAATACCATGTAGAAAACACAACTGAAAAATTTCGAAGTTTTATTATCAAAAAAGACGAGAATACACCTATGTTTAAAGGTATCCTTTTCAACACGTCACGTACTTCTTTTACTGCCAATGAAAACAAGTC
Source organism: Trichonephila inaurata madagascariensis (assembly GCA_019973955.1). Classification (NCBI taxonomy): domain Eukaryota; kingdom Metazoa; phylum Arthropoda; class Arachnida; order Araneae; family Nephilidae; genus Trichonephila; species Trichonephila inaurata. The sequence goes on from BMAV01009507.1 coordinate 102,406, forward strand.
TGTTTCTAGGTTTCGGATTTTTTTAAATCCTCAGAAATCGAATAAAAGTAGTTTTTACAAAGAATTATCAATGTAATGAATGCTACTTGTTAAACATTAAAAAATGCATTTGTTAATGCAGATTCGTTAATTTATAATACAGAAATAATTAAAGAAGCACCATCAAAAATATTGTTTAAAGAAATGAATAGTTACATTTCTTTTAATCAAATCATTTTCAAGTTCGAATTATTGCTTAAAAAAAGAATATAATCATGAGAGTAATTATGAAAATAGAACAAACATTTCAGTTTATTTTAATTTCAGATCACAATTTTCAAAATTTATTAGCAGTGGCTATATATGTATTCTTTTAATAAATAAAATACTCTACATTTTGAAATAATGCTTTATATTCCCCAAAACACCTTTTATTTGGTAAATAAGTTGAATTTTTTACCTGTAAGAATATATTACATATCATCATTAATTATAATGATTTTACTTAGGAATAAGCTCAAATAATTATTTCAACTTCCATAATAAGAAACTGTTTTTAAATTTTCCTGTGACTAATATAATGAAATTAATAAATTAGTTAAAATAACTAATCTTTCCGTGAAAGTGTGAATGCAAAAAAATATGCCCGGCATATTCGAACAAACTAACAAAATTGTATGCTATTCCATTTGTATATATATGTGTGCTTTTAAGTGTATGTAAATAAAATCGAATGACACAATACTCTATAACAAATATACAGCTTCCCAATTCACTCCCATTCAAATAAAATTATTTTGGTTCATTTATCCCTCTACTGATTAAAACATGTCATTTCTATTTTCATTGAAAATAATCCTTTAATGATTTCTAACAATGAATATTTAATTTATAAACTTAATTATTCCCACAAATTTAATCAACAAATAAGAAATATCTTCTGAAAACATATTTAAAATAAATTTTATAGCGGATTTTTCAGAAAAAAAGATTTATCCTTTCACAGAAAACAATAAAAAAAAACTTATTTCTGAATGCTTCCTGCTGATGCAAACTTTAGGGTTATAAGAGAGTTTATAATCATTATAAAAATAATTTTTGTTCCAATAATCTTAATGTTCATAAATATTTTTATCTCTTCATTTATCTTACATCTATTATTTCCCCTTTCGTCAAACGTTTCTTTCAAACTTTTTATGTCTTTAAACACTTTTTATCACGTTTTTTAACCTTCAATTATACGCACGAACGAATGAAAATTTACCCATATGGTGCTTCAAAGAATATTTGATTTAGAATGTGGGTAGAACCTTAAAAAAAATGATGGAAAAGGTTTTGTAAATGAGAAAAAAAAAATTAAGGGTCTCTAATTTTTGATTTGAAGTAAATGGCCACGGTATGTGGTATTAAGAATTAAATTTAGTGTATATTGGTAATTATTTCTTAAAAATTTCTAAATTTATTCTTCTATTTTATAGTCACAATGCTAATTTAGCAGCCCTTAATTTTTTTACAGATTATTTTGAATTTAACCCCTTAAATGATTTGCCCGTACACCGTACGGGCTATTGAGAGCTAGCCATAACCAGTTTGCTCGTACGCTGTACGGGCTCTGATATTTTCTTTCTATCTTAAATTTGCATATATTTTTAGTTCTTATAGTGAGATTATTAGTGCTAGTATTTTGAAGAGATGCAGTTTGTGTACATGGTAATTAAATACTTCTCATCTAAAATTTTCTTTGTGTGATGAAGGCGTGAATTTTTCACTGAAGGCAGGAATTGCGATTCTTGAAAATATTCAATAAATAACAGAGACTGGCAAGGCAATATGCAATTTGTTGCTTGAGAAGAATTGAAAATGGAAAGATAATACAAGAAACCTCATACTACTTTTGTCCCAATTGCAATATAAGACTCGGCAGTACATCGTGATTCAATGTGTGAGTGCACACACACGCAAACGCATACACAATTTTCAACAGTTTGAAAAAGAGGTACGGACATGCAATTTTTTTAAAGTTTGAGAGGAATTCTTTTAGGAAAGAATAAAGATGTTTCATATGATGTAGAGTGTACTTTGGATTGTTTTATGTTCCCTTAAGGTGAACCGTGATTTTGCAAACGCGTATAAATGGATAATATTTATGACAGTTAGTGTCACTTAGATTAGAAAATGTACATAAAATTGTTTTAAGAATGGAATTACAATAAAAAATTATTTAAGCACAATATTTTGACAAAAAATGAACATAGAATGATTCATTTTCAAAATATTCTCCTTTGTGAAAAATGCTTCTATTATAATAATATTTTGCCGGTATATAGCTCAGACCTCTGTACAGAGGCTCAACTAGAATTTCTTAAATATATAACTTAGAAGTGAGTTTATCCATGTTTTACGACAACAGAGGGGAGCAATTCTAAGAAAAAAACGCCGATAATTAATTTAAATGGTTGTAACTCTGAAAATAATGTAAATCTTGCAAAAACCATAGTTGAGCCTCTGTACAGAGGTCTGATTTATATACAGGCAAAATATTATTATAAAAGAAGCATTTTTTTACAAAAAGGAAAACGTTTTGAAAAAAGGTTATCGTAAGTTAGTTTTTTGCCGAAATATTGGATTTAAATAATGTGAATTTTTCAAAATTCGTAGTTGAGCCTCTGTACAGAGGTCTGAGCTATATACCGGCAAAATATTAATACAATAGAAGAATTTTTTACAAATTAAGAACATTTGGAAAAAAGGTTATTTTAAGTTAATTTTTTGCCAAAATATTGTATTTAAATATTTTTTTTGTCAGAATGTCCTTAAAACAATTTTATACATGTATTCTAATCTAAGTGACACTAAATATCATGAAAATTATACATTTATGCGCTTTTTCAAAATCATGGTACCGAACGAAGTCGGATACCTTAAAAAATAAAATACAGTGAGAAAACCTTAAGATTGAAAATTAAAATAAAATATTATTTTCATTTATGCATTCTTTTAAGTATTAAGCTCAGTTATATAACATGAAAAAATGTGCCTTTTTTGGAATATATATTTTGCACCAAAAAAAAAAAATTAACCTCTTAAGGGTTTAACACTTTTTGAACTAACACTCCTGCAATTTTCAAGTGCAGTAATTTTTTTTTAAAAAAAAAATGTTACCATGAAACAAAAGATAATTAATTTGTGGAAGCGGCATTTTTAGAACATGAATATCACATTTTCTAACCCACTCCTAAGGCCTTCTTCATAAAGAAAACTGTTGTTCCTTTCTTTCACATCATACGCTCCGAGTGATGCTGATTGAGGCCAGTCGTGCTTACTAAGAAGTGGGACATTCTCTCTTGTGGAGAGATATTCAATGGCCCCAGTAAATGAGAGCGAAGAATGGCAAAGAGTTAATGATCTAGAAGCTTGAACAATTAGATGTTAAGGACAATTTTCCGAGGTAGATGGTTTGTATTTGTCAGTCAGCTCGTTATCAAGTTGATTAAGGTGAGCTTTTTAGGATTCAAGTGGGAATTTAAGTAATGAAAATGTTCTGATCCCATATTTCTTATTTTTATTCAGTAGTCTTAGAAATTCCTGCCTGTTTGGGCCTAACTCATTATCCACTGAATTAGGAAATAAAAAACTTCCATTTGATGTGGGTTAGAAAAATTGTCAGGATCTGCAGTTCTAGAATTCTATTATTATAGTTTTATAATTTCTTTTTAGTAGGGAATAATCTTTAAAGTAGAATTTCTTATTATCATTAGTATTATTATTGTTGAAATTATTTATTCGTGAACATATTGCATGATGATTAAAATAATTGATTTATATTTAATCAATGAAGTATATTTCAATTACACTCTTAAAGACCCGATTTAATTAAGAGTGATTTATGTTTATTATTGAAAGAAATGGGTAGTGTTAATTCATCTAGATACTTTATGTAGCGTATTAAAAAACAATACATTGTACGTTTTACTCGTTGAAAAGCCCGTTAATAATTATTCTAAGCATTTATTACTTAAACATTTTTTTTTTTGTTTATTTCAATTCACAAAATATCGACATCCAGAAAAACGGCTTACTTGGAAACAATGAAAAAGATAACCTTAATCAATCAGAAAAAAATTAGGCAGAAATATCTTCTACTATTTGGCATAAACTTAGATAGAAAAATAGTTTCTACTCCAACATTTGTAGAATAATATTATCTTATAAGTATCTGGTGTAAAAATATGCCTACAAGTAAATTTTTCAACTCTATGGGACTGCATAAATATTCTACATCACACATCCAAAGACAGATCATTCATGAGCAGCATTGTAAGACATGATGCCATCCAGAATTTTAAAACGAAACTATTTTAAATTCTACAATTTTATACAATCTAAACGGTCGAATATGTTTAAAATAATTTACACTTATGAATATAAATTTCAAAGCGGCTCTCAGCGTATGAAATTTCATATTTATTTCGAAATTTTGCGTAAGAGAATTCTTTATTCAAGCTGATTAAAATACTAGATATTGAAACTGTATATTGCGTAAGGGCTTTGTTTCCAATTAAATATATTGAATTTTCTCATTAAAAGATTGCCAAACTACAAAATTGTCATGGTCAAGTATTTATTACCTGAAATTTCATGTCACAGGTTCGAGACATGACGCGACTACAGATCCGTATGTAGTTCAGGTAATGCACATTAAATCAGCCGTAGCTTAAAGCCCTTACGTTAGATTGGGGTGTACGCTTGGAGAATGATTTCCCAGTTTAGGGGCAATCATCGTCACTTGACAGTGTCTCAAAATTACTAGATGCATCACCAATATCCCTCGCGTTGCCTTAGAGTAGAACGTTAATAAACATTAACACTCATGTTGTTGTTTTTTCTAATGCCACCTGTCTGACGTAGTCAGATCGAGGCCCACGAAATTCATCGTGGCAAGGGGCCAAAAGTACGCCTGTCATTGGACTTGACCTTGAGCACCATACAGGTGACATTAAGAATTTGCTTGGTAAATTCCCTGAAGGGGCGATAGATGGCGACACTACCTATCTCCACCTCCACAATTTAGGCATGGAACTGAAGGGAAGGGAAATATTCTCCAGTCCCATGCACTCGTGATTCATCCCACAAGACTTTCAGCTCCACTGATTTAATGAGAACGTACTTCGTGTGTACTCGGAGGGTATTTGGGCATCACGCATTGAACCCAGACCTTCCGGTCTGTAGTCCGATGCTTTAAACACTAGGCTACCCACTCCATTAACACTCATTGCCAACGAAAGAAAAACTATAAAAGTGTAATTTCTGTTCGATATTTTCAATGTTGTCCTTACAAAATTAATTATTTTCATGTAAAACAAAATAAAAATGTTAAACTTATACCATCCAAAATACTACTTATCAAAAATGAAAAAAATATTGATGTAAATAACTAAAAAGAAGACAAAAATAAATGTAATTATCTTAGCAAGTCCAGAAAAATTATTTATATAATGGATAACTCGAAAGTAGTAAAATACAAATTCTCATACATCCACTTAATTATTGTTGACAGTAATTAATGAAATTAGATTTTCAGTTTTTTTTTTTTTATAGCTCAACTGGTAATCATATATTTGATTATTTTATTTTGTCACTACTACGTTAGCTTTTTTAATACTTACTGGATTTATTTAATACTTGTATTTCACATATAAGAAATGAATATTTTTAGAAGCAATAAGATTAGCTACGTAAATTATGATAACAAAAAGTTATACATGTATATAGATAGATAATTTGATCTAAATATGTGTTACGTAAGTTAATAATTTATTCCTTTGTGTATTGTTATATTACAAACTATTAATTTAAACAAATTACTAAAGCAATTTTTTGAAACTATTAAAACAAAATCATAAATTCGGCAGCGTAATTTTTACGTTTTTTTTTCTTAAACAAGAAAAATAGCCATGCAGCATATACTTATTCTCCATGCATATTCTGTAAAGCTAACAATCATTATGTACATCTGATTATGACTAGCCCTTAGTCATGCATTATTTTTTGAAACCTTCTATTACTCTCAATTGTTTGTTATATGAAACAGCTGTACCTGATTTTCTTGTATGCCAATGGAAATAATCATCAGGAAATAAAATGACTAACATTATGAAATTGCCTTTATATTGCTATCTGTAAATAAAAAGATCCTGGATAAGTACTATATAACTATCACAAGATCAGCTGTAAGAATGCCCTCTTATAGCATGTCACATCCATAGATTGTTCACCGAATACAGAAATAGAGGAGAAAAAATAACTTTAGTGTTGATATCTCGTGAAATATCTATCAAACAATTTCAAATGTATGCTCGTTGTCAAGGTGATATTTCACACTAAAAATACTCTTTTGCTTTTTTTTTTATTTGGTCTTTTCAGTTGTGAGTTACAGGGTGTTAAAATAGAAGTCAACAAAGAGAAAATTCGGTATTTTTTACAGTTTTTCTTTTATAAAGGCAAAAATGCAAGCCAGGTGGCTGAAAGTGCACATGGTGTTTATGGTGCCGATACTTTAATAGTTAATTACGTGCAATTTTGGTTTCGTCGATTCCGTTCAGATTTTGATGTTGAAGATGCAGCTTGCACAGGCAGGCCCATCGTCGAAAATGTCGAGAAAATCACAGAAATAATCGAAGTTGACCGGTATGTTAGTAGTTGTAGCATCTCCTAGGAGCTAAATATCGATAATAAAACAGTTAAAATTGGATTCAAAAAGAAGCTAGATGTTTGGGTGCCCCACCAATTAACACCAAAAAACATGATGGATCAAATTACCATCTGTGAAGTCTTGGCCAATCGGAATGAAATATACCCATTTCCTAAACAGATAGTGACTAGGGATGAGAAATGGGTCAAATGCGACAATATTGTGCGAAAACTATCGTGGTCAAAGCGGGGTGAAGCAGCTCAAACGTTGGCCAAACCAGGACTAACATCTAGGGAGGTTCTACTGCGTAATTGGTGGGATTGGAAAGGAATAATTTATTATGAGTTGCTTCCGTATGCCCAAAAACTAAATTTAGATGTCTACTGTCAATAAATGGAACATTTGAAGCTAGCGATTGACCAGAATTGGCCAACAGAAGAAGTGTTGTTTTCCATAAGGACAACGCCAGGCCACACACATCTGTATTGACTCTTCAGAAACTCCGGGAGCTTCGTTGAGAAGTTCTAATGCATCCACCATATAGTCCGGACCTAGAACCATGCGATTAACACCTTTTTCTCGAATTACAAAACATCCTGAGTGATAAGAAATTGCTATCAAGAGTAGATTGGGAAAATCGATTACTAGAGTTTTTCGCTAATAAGGAACAATACGTGTCTGAGAGAGGCATTACCACCATTAAAATGGCAATAAAATATACAACAAAATGGTGCATATTTGACCCAAATCGGACAATCGGGGATATGGAATAAACTATTTGGTTACAGCAAAGTGATCCGAAAAATGTTTCTAAAGAACCTCATTGGGTGCAGTGGGTGAGAGAAAGTAATTTGATTAGCCGGTAGAAGAGATCAGTTATATGAAAACAGGCAATCTCCAGAATAAGTATCCAATCAGAACAGAACAGTAGTATGACCTGAGTCCAGCTGCATTTCATGGTTATGAATTTTTATGGTTATGAAATGATATTATAAAATAAGATAAACATAAAGTTTATATAGGAATGCTTGGTAGGCCTAGACATTTCTTGATATGCTGAAACTAAGTTTTGGAATGTTGAAATATTCATTATTTGAATCACACCTCCTTTTTTTAAAGAATTTTCAAGTTTTGTTTGATGTATAGTAAGAATTTTACTCACCAATCTGAGGTCTAAAATTCTCATATACCAGTCAGTGTTTAGAGTTTGTCTTATAACATTTTGGGATTTTTAGGTGAATTAATGTTGGTCTTTGCTGCATGTTCCCAGAATAGATAAGCATAGGTTAGTATGGATTTTAAGACTCTATACATCAATATATATAGAGTCTGTTCTAAAAGCAGTTAAAATCATTTTTTTTAAATGTGTATGCAAATAGTGCAAATGATTAGAATTTTTCAAAGTAGCATCCTTTAGCATCTATACACTGCTGCCAATGAGTTTTCCAGTTTTCGTACGCCTCCAGGAGCGTCTGGACCGGAATGCTGTTTAGTTCACTCATCACGGCCTGTTAAACTCCCTCTACCGATCCGTGATGTATCCCCTTGAGCGTCGATTTTATCCTTGGAAACGGAAAAAAAACGTCTGTTAGGTCTTTAGGGGGAAACACGATCAATGCGTTTAGTTCATCAGCAATCATTCTGATACTCATTTTACGATCACTGATAAGTAAATTTTTCACTCGCGAACCGTTTGTTCGGTCATGGTGATCGAAGGGCGTCCGGAGAGGTTCGTCTTCCACTCTTTCCCTATCTTCTAGGAACAGCTTGTGCCATTTGAAAAAACCCCAATATATCCATAGCAACATCAACAACGCCCTCTTTAATTGTATCATGAGTCTCCTGTCCAGTTTTACCAAGCTTTAGGCTCCCATCACACCAAAGGATTCCGACTCTGTCGGATCAATCCAATTCATAGCGATTCTGAATGAACCAATGTTTGCCTTCACACCGCCAAGGAAGTCAATACGGGTGAATCATTCTTCCATCAGTTGTTGTCGAACATGGATGCTGTTTTTAATGTTTTAAGACGATTAAGGTATGAAGCTATTAATTTCACAACTGTATCCTTTTCATTTATTTTCAAATTAAAATACATAAAACAAAAAAAAAAACCCCAAAAATATAAGAATGGTTTTATTATTTTTTTATATTTTCCCTGTAAGTATCACGTATAATTATAGTCTGAAAAGCAGTAACAAATAATAAAAATGTGTTGCGATTATACTATAATGCAATTACTTTTACAATTAATATATCTAATGCATTTAAAAAGCTTTTCAAATGCTCTTATATACTACAGCTTTTGTAGTATATAACAACTATTTTTTTTGATTATATATTTAAAAATGGTTTTCTAATACATTAATGAATTAAAAATTCTACATGCTATTTACATTTTGTTTGTTTAATATAACATAAAACAAAAAATTTGAGATCTATGTAGTAATAAAATAGGATCTTTTTAAAAAACTAAAATTATCGACAATATTGGTGTTTTATTTTATTTTAGCATTATTATAAATATTTAAATTCTTCTCTCCCAAAAATAAATAAATTCTTAGCAAATTGATCTCTGAAGCTTTCAGAATATCCACCCCACCCCCCTAAAAAACATTTTGTTTTAAAGCATTTTTAAGTAAAGAGTAAAGTTTTTAAATTTCTAAAATTGAATAAAATAATACATGCAAAACTAAATTTATTACATACGCAACATTTGCAGGGATTAAATACAGACTGCACACTCGGTGCTACAGTTAGTTTACATAATGAAAATAATACTATGTGTACCAAAAATATAAACGCCGTCTATTGGCATGAAAACAAACTCATGTTAACCCTAACTATATAGTTATAATCTTCAAATATATGATATAAATTTCTTTAATGGAAACTTTATGTGTATAATCACTAATAACATAAAAAACAATAAAAATCAACACTCTATTAGTTTGAGTTCACTTTTTCTTTAAGAAATTGTTCCGGCTGCTGGTGAATGATTGGAAAAACTATGACCTGTTGAATCACCCGGAGACGAGATTCATGACGGATAGAACCGGATTCGTTTGGTGTGAAGGCAGGAAGTGAATCTTGGCTTATTTGAAAGGGAAATTACGAAACTGAATCCTGGTCGATCAGAAAAATTTGATGGTGAATGAATCGGAATCGTTTCGTGTGAAGGGGATGTTACACAAAATTTGATGGCGTATCGCTGCTCCATGATTCTCCGTGAAGAGGCGTTTCGAAAGGGGTTCACAATGCATGCGACCTGCTCTCTTCAATGGCAGAAAGTTGACTGCCGATTTTTCCCAGTATTCCTAATATCCACTCCAACGCCTCTCATCCACCCTTTTTCTAAGAAAAAAATGAGTCTTACTACTTTAAGAACGGACCCTTTAAATAACTGTATTATTATTTCTACTTAATTTAGAATTTCCTGATATTA
>BMAV01009507.1:114998-135528 GCA_019973955.1 Trichonephila inaurata madagascariensis
GTCTAGACACCGTTCAACATGATGCATCTCAGAAGGGGAAAGTACCATTCACAATTGTGCTGATGTCTACGATGGGAGACTTTACGTATGCCGAAAATACATACATGCATTACATTTACGGGAGTGAAAATGGTAACGAGAGAACTGCAAAACGAATGCAACACGAGCGTTTTCCTGTTTGATGAATGCCGGATCACACACAGAATTTTTCAGCGGTTACATCGGCAATTTCGTGAAGAACGTTCTTTCCACCTCACCAGACATGATGCTGGTCTACGAAGGGCTATTAGCAGTTCAAGCTTGGAGGAAAGCAACTTGGACGTTGTGGCTGAAAGACCCGAGTCAAGAACAAGAGCAGTTATTCTTTACCTAAGTATGAGTCATCAGACTGTTTGTAGAGTGTTAAGAGATAATCGCTTACGCCTCTTCAATTTTCCACGAGGACAAGCTTTGAATCCGGCAAGCTGTCTTCTCCGACTTCCAGTGGGAGCTACAGTAATGTAGCTGCAGCTAGACTTCGTAGCTCATGGGCTGAATAGTTATGGATTTTAAACATTATACTTGTGAACGACACTTTCAGTAAACAATTTGTCTTTCATTTCGTCTCTTATTTTGTGTGTGTGTATGTTTGTGCCTCACCGCTTCACTTGCGCCCATACATTCCTAAGCAATAAATGATTGTTACAATGTCCTGTTCCTACCCTTAAAGTTTGTACCATGAATTCAGAAACACCTTGTATAAAGTTAGTTCAGTTATTGAAAGCAACAGCAACGTGTTACTCAGATAATACATAATAGCTATTGAACACACAGTACTAAACACGAATTAATTTTTTCGTCAACGAAAGAGATTCTAAATTCAAAAGCTTGTATTCAGAACAATCCAACTGATAATTGTATCGTTAAATGTAATTATTCTTATAAATTACCCGAAGCATTGACTTTCATTACCTTGACAATAAATCACTACGTATTTTTAAAATATAATCCTTTTATTTTATTTTTTAATAAAAAAATAATAATAATAATTTACATATTTTAGAGAAAATAGAGTGAATATCAATACTCTATACGTCAAAAGAATAATAGTGTAGTAATCTACAGAAGATGATAAAATACAATTTCTTTGTATTATTTAACAACTGAAATGTCAAAAGAATTTTTTTTCACGAATAACATGATAATAAAAAAACATAGCCTGAATGAAGTACGTGTGTATTGTGGATAACAGCCAATTTCAGACCATTTTGGTTGAAATACAGCATATTTGCAGTAAACAAGTCTAAAAGCAAGAAAATATGAAATCTTAAATTTATATCGCGAACAACGTGTCAAGTGAAAAAAAATTACCACTGTTTGTTGTGCAATACATTTTTGTAATAAAACGTAAAAATAGAATTTTTTTTCTTAAGAACTATTTATATTCTTTGTAGCGAAAAGGGAAAAAAAAGGAAATGAATAAATAGAACAGCAGACGTCTCCAAAAAGAAATGTCAAATAAAGAAAAATACAAATATTTTTGCCGAAATGTCAAATATGTAGTTGTGGTTAATGGATATGTTATTGAAGTACATTTATAAAGACTTTCAGTTCGTCATTCTCTTACGGCTATTTTTTTTTTTTATTATTATTATTTTCCTTCAGTTTCGAATGAAGTCTCAAATGTTATTATACGGGAAACTGAACGTAATGCAATGTTTTATTTTCCTTTTTATTCTTTTAAAAGAATAAGTATTATTTTCGTAGGAAATTATTATACTCTATTAGATACATTTTGTCAAATGTCCGCATATATTTAAACTAAATCGTTATCTGTTTGGTAACAATTAGAATTGAAAAAGAAATAATTTAATTTAAATATATTTCATTAGTTACTTTAAAGCTAAATTATATCAGATTAATTTAAAGTAATTAATTAAAATAAATGTTTCAATCTATGTTTAGTAAAGTAATAGATGTTAAATAGAATGAATTCAAATACTTCTTTAAAATTAAATGATTATTTATTCAAAAATTATTTTTTAATCTAACTCATTCATAATCAGTGGAGTTTTCTTATGCATGTAAAAATATTTGTAACACACATTTTTATAGTAGAGAAAATTATTTTTACAATGAAAAAATAAATAATAAAAACGCGAAATTGGAACTGAGACAAAAATTAATGCTCTCAATGAATACAATAGTTTGATGTTCCCTATTTTATTACAAAAACTTAATAATAACGTTTATCATAGTTAATGCTTAAATTATAAGCCTTTTTATATAGATCACTCTTATATCTCACAATAATTTTAACTGATTTTAGTAGTAATAAGAACCTTTCAAAAGTTTCTTATTCTAATCCTGAGAAATGAAGAGAATTAATAGATGATAGAAAACATTTCAGAATGTTTTGCTGATAATTCTTTTTTATATTTAAATATATTCTTCTGTAAATAGCGTTCAATCGAGAAAAAGGATTTGCTATTGATCAATCTGAGAAAATTCTAATTATAAGAATAGTCTAAATTAAAAATATTTTACTTTATTTTTCAAGAAACTGTTCTTACTTTTGCTTCGCATATACCATTTATTTAAATTTATACAATTATTTTTGGCAATGATAAATATTAATATCACCACAAGATACCTCGAATATGTTTGCATCATTTTTTTTATATTCATGCTTAAAATTGGACTCTTATAGCTTATGTATATAAAAAATTTAAATAAAGTAAAACATGTGACTTATTAAACTCTGCTATCATAGTATAAAACAGAAAACAGGAACAAATTTCCAGGCCAGGAAGGAAAAGGAAACTTATACATAAAATGAAGGAAGCTCTTTTGTCTTTCTTTTTTTGAACAAGGGTTACATTCTCATTAGCACTAATGAACTGGATATTGTAAAAAAACATACGATCACTCTAATGGTGGACAGAATGACTATTCGGGGAATTATTGAGGTAATTGTCTTTTGTGCGTCCGAGTTTAAGCCAATGTTGTGTATAGGGATTGTGTTCTTCCGAAACAGTTGTTCTGTATAGGCAGATTACATTTGTTTTATTCGGTTTTTATTTTCTATGTTTGTATTATAATATGGAATTTCCATTGATCTTTTTTTCTCTCTAAATGACATTATATGTATGTTTTTATTACTGAATTCTAATTAATTCATGACAACTTCATCAATAATTTTAAGTAACGTGCTACGCTATTTAAATCTTGGTTCATTAGAAATATAGTTTTCCCACAATATATATAATGCTTTTTTTTCTTTAAGAAAGGAGCGAAATGTAGATACATACTCATACATGCACTTTTGGCCAATAAAATTGCAACACTATGAATGTGGGATGATACAATCGTAAAATTTACATGAAAGAATTGCAATGTTGAGATATTCAAATAGCATTTAAAAAATGTCTAACAATGTAAGAAGATGAAACCGCATCTCAAAATCTGTATAGAAAGAAAGTTCCTCAGCGAATTTTTGATAGAAAATTGCATTTGAAAGTTGATGATTTGTGAGAAAAAACTGTGTTTATACATCTGTATATAGAGAAGAAATAACAACCAGTACACATCAAAATTTGACAGAGGCAGGGTCATGATCTATCGCGAGTGTAATTATCGTTCCGTGATATTTCTAGTTACATTGATCAGAATGCAACATCTGTCATGTAAACAAAAAGTCAGTGATTACGGGAAGGTCATACTAAACACCATGTAGGATCTCAACAATTTTCCACACACCAACATCCGAGTGGACAGATATGTTTACAGGTCGACCTTGCAGGATCGCACAGCCACATCATGGACTTGTCATGAATTGAGCTGGTTGGAAGCAAAACAATTACTCAGATTGACTTCTTTTTGAGCAGCAAGGACTATCAAACCAGCTACCATCATTGTGGCTTCCCTTGACACTGCAACGTAGAGATGCGTGATAATATTGGAGTTCCTAGTGACGAAATTAAATACATGAATATCTGTTGTTCACCTCTAAGTAACTTGAAAAGCGAACGTTGTATTTTTAACATATTCTATAGCTGGTGGCTAAGCCCAGTTTTTCAACATTTTTCAACAAGATAAAACAGGACCTACCTTATCAACCTAACTCGAGACCGAAATTGTTTGGTCTCTTAACTTGACCAGGGTGTTCTCTAGATAGTTCATGCAATATCAAGATTTAAATTTTAAATTTATTTAGCCCAGTGATTTTTTAATTGTGTTTCGCTATATAAATATCTGAATAAATATTTTTCTTTCATTTAATTATACTTCAAAATTATTTATTTTGTGTGGAAGTTACACAAAGATAAATGCATGTTGAAATTAAATATTACAGGATTACGCGGTAGATTGATTTGAATTTTTTTTCTGTCCGCAATTGCATTTTTAACGTTAAGTAACTGAAACAAATTAATTTCCTTTAGAGAAGCAGTCATAGTAATGTATTGTGTTATAACTTTGAAGTAAACCCTAATGGAATGGCCAAAAATACTTACATTAAGCTCTCAAACTTTCAATGCTTTTGACCCAATATTCAATCCAAGTTGTCATTGCTAAACCCTCCCATTCAATAACAATGTATTGAATTAAATGATAATATACTTTAAAGTAAAAGCTACAATACGACTTTAACCTCTTAAGCGTGACAGGCGTATATAAACGTCTCACTCAGTCAAAGCGTTAATATCCCCAGATGTTTATATACGTCTTTCTGAAGTACAATTTTTTCTGTGCACTCCTATCCATAAAAAAATTCCAAAGGCTTTGGAATGCAATTATAGGACATTGGTAGTGTTTGCACAGGATTTGCTTATTTCAGGTAATTTCCTTTCTGCAAATTGCACCCTCAATACAACGCTTACGCGTGCCTACGTGGAAAACGGTGGCATTGAGGAATTAATTGCCAAACTTTAAATCGGCAGTAAAGTAATTAAATTTAAACCCTACAAATTTTAAGATAAGTGTTAATTTATCAAGCCCATGGATTCACTGGTAATTATAACACTTGTTCTTAACTTAGTATTGTTAAAAAATTCTAAAATACATTGCGCACTACTGATTAATTTATAAGTGTACAATGTCAGTTTAAATGTGTATTTTATTGTATCAGAATGTATTTTGTTCATTTACTTTCAGTAAATAACCATTTTTTTTAAATCTTTTGTTTTCGAGTTTTCAATATGCTCGCGCCCATCTCGTTAAGTCTGCACGCCTTCCTAGGGAGGCACATTCTATAGTTTGAGAAATGCTGCATTAAATTCATGCCTAAAACTAGTGTAAACTTATTTGGTTCATGTGAATATTTTTATCCATATATATATATATAGTATATATATTCGAATATAACATGTGAACAAAAAATTATAATTACACTCGTTATTAAAACTCTCGTTATTCATAAATACTGGTTTTTAATCATGTTTCTGCTGTGTCTTTATTTTTTAATGCTCTTCCCATTCAAATTTGAAATATTATGCTAACAAATGTTTCACACTGTTTTAATTTTTTCTTATTATTTTAAATTAGTCCAAGCTAAATTATCTTTTACAAAAATATCTTATGAATGATAAGCATTCAAACTACACTTGATTCCTAAGTAAAAGTATTTAAAAAAGTTTACACTAAAAATTTTCTTCACACACAGTAGTTATAATTATAACTTAGCAGTTTTTAATTAATTATATAAGTAGTTATATAGTTACAAAGTAGTTGTTACAATTTTCAATAATTGTTTCCTTCTTTTCCGCATACATTATTTTTATTTCCCAAAATCTTCCTTTCCACTATTTCTTCATTCATATTTTCATTGATTTGATCATTTCCTATTTTTGTATTATCTTTTATATAATCTATTATCTTTCATCATTATTTGATATTTAGGTATAAATTTTTAAGTTTTGAAGTTGAAGAAAATATACTTTTAAAATCTTTACGTTAATTGATATTTTTTATGCAATAAATTTTCAGCTAAAATTAAAGTAATTGTTTCTTTTCCTTTATTTACTGAATATAAAAACACGACTATCCTTATAAAATGAATATGTGTTTAAATATAAACGAATAAAAATGATTGGAGAAATGAGTTCCAGATTCCAAATCTCTTTGAAATATCTGAAATATGTTAACATCATATTGTAATGAATATATCTCATTAAATAAGTAATAAAACAAGGGGAAAAAGCTGATACGTAATGGTAAAATCAAACCGCACAATAGAGTGAGAGAAAACAAACTTTAGTTAAGGTAATTTAGAAAACAAACGACAAATTATTTTCCTTGTAACGTTCTTGTGTCACATTGCATTATCAAATGAAGCGCAAGGTTACTCTTTTTTATTCTAATCAAAACAAACCCACATCCTACAAGAAAACAAAACAGAGTCTCTTGATCACTATTCCAAAACAATATTCTCTTTCAGAACTAAAAACCTCAATAAATAAATCTCTGTGAAGCAAAGCATTCGAAGCACGCACCGAAATTGAGAACCATTCACCGAAGAATTCCCTTGATTCAGTGTGTCATTAACCCGATGAATGCAAGGGCCAGTGATTTCTTTAACGCTTCATTGAGAGTTCTGCAATTAGAATGGCTTGAATTAAGAACATCATAATCGTAAATTTTCTTTAACAGAATAAATTCGGAATTAAATTCAAGTTAGAGAAAATCTTAATTAAGCACAAATTAGGAAGTACTAGGAAAAAGACTCCTAAATTCTGTTTCGTCAATTTCAGCGGGAAAAATGATACAGTTACTAGATTGTCCAACAAAAATGCTCGTAAGTTAAAAAGAAGCAGAAACATGTAATTATTAAGATGATAACCTTTTAAATGACCTAAGAAAGACACAAAAACTTCTTAGTTATGACGAAAATAAAGGGAAATTAAATTTATGTGCATTTTCAAAACAAATGAAAAACTTTAAGCAGTGTGCTTCAATTTTCGTAATTCTATCGACTTTCACGTAACATGAAATGTAATAAAATTTGCATGTGCTTGCTCCGAATAAATTTCTAAAATGACCATATATCATGCTCATTTGTGTACAAAAACTATATATTCGTTACATAATTTACAACTTTAGATAAAACAATTGTTTGTTAAAAAAGTATTTGCTGTAAGTATCAAATGATAATATGTAGTCAATATGCTCAAACATGTTCAGTAATCGACAAGAAATTCCAATCCTATTTAGAAACTACTAAAATACATCTACTCTTCGCTTAATCATAAATGTTAAAATTGATGGACAGAGTAACTTTATAATTTTTTTGAGAAATTTGATACACTTGTTCTATTTGTGAATTCTTTGAAAATAAGAGAATTGTGCCTTGATGAATTAGCAATTCTTAAAAACATTTCTGTGAGAAAGGGGTTTTAATATTAGTAAGTAGTATCTGGATAATTCAAAACAGAAATTGCAATCATTATAATCGCTGAAAATTATGCTACATATTCAATTCATTCAGGTGTCAGAGTTCCTTCGAAAAATCTAGTAGCTATTGAAGATTATGGCTTATTTCAAGACTGACTACTTGAAATTATAACGTTAAGTAATATGTAAGTATGTGCCCCACTCGACAAATTCAGAATCAGAGATTACAAAAATATCCACCTACACCTATATCCTTATAGAATCGGAATCAAGATTTTACGCACATGCCCTTGAACAGAATATAAGAAATAAAAAAAATATAATTAATGTGAATAATTAATAATTAATATAATTAATGTGAAATATAATTGCAAATTTGTATATAAGAAATAATTGAAACCTTGAAAAACCGTTTAAATGTTTATTTCTGCCAGAATATGTAAATGAATAATTTATTTTGAGAATGGAACAAAAATTTTGTTTTCAATATAAATTATTAGATGAGCTTGTATTCAGTTACCTTTAGATGTCATACATATGTGATATTTCTATTATTTCAACATGGCATTAATTATTATTCTTGATTCAGAAAATTAAGTCATTAGTACTAGGATAAATCCGAATATGAAAGTAAAACCATTTATCCTTTATTACAAATTTGATATTTTTTTACTCAAAAATCAGATTGTAGATCAGAATTAGAAATTATATGCTATAAATTATTTATTAATTGATGCACATATTTTGGTTCGCCTTAAAAATTATGTTCCCTTATTCTAACCATTTTCTGAATTGCGTTTCTTTTCTTTGACGAGAAGTAAAAAGATGTTGTAACGCGAAAAGAAAAAGTGTTTAAGAGATCTGAATAACTGAAACATAAAAGCGAAAATATGATGGAGAAGTATATAAAAACTCAAAATATCTAAGTTTCTCTTTGAAATTCTTATAATTAAAAAGTAATTTCTTATTTTTCATTAAAAAAACAACAAATGTTTCAATTTAATGATGATTTTATTTGAATTTTAAATATATCTATCTTCTCCCTTGAGTACACAAAGTAAATAAGGACCTGCATATATAATTCTTGACTTTTAAAATGGTTCAGTATTTGAGTTCAATGTTATTAATTAAATTTCTAAAGTAATTGCACTGTAGAATTTTACGGTTTTTTAAATATTCATAAATTGTTAATCATTTTACTGAATATATTAAATTTTCTTAATAATTGTACTGAACTAATTTTCATAGACGGGAAAAGTATCTTTACAAGTGTTGCAAACGTTTGGTTATGAAGTATTTAATTATTTTCCGTAGAGTTCTTTCTAAAAAAATTTTTATTACCTAGGTAAACTGTTTTTAAAAAAGTATGTTAACTATTTAATGAAGTCTTTTTTAACGTGGAGAGTAAAAAATAAGTAAATATCATTAAAGTGATTTTTAAATTTCCTGTTTCCTTATTTCAATTTTTAATGTAGAATTAAGATGACATTTCTTTATAATATGTTATTATACAAAACTATGACCATATAAAAATCATTTATAAATTAAAATATGAATCATTTATCGAAATGAAAATGTTTTTCATTATATTTGTTCCTAAATTATATCTGTTTGAAGAATTTTCATCATAATATTTATTTTTATATTTACTCTTCCATTTTTTACGAAGAAATTTTTTGATATCCCTCTAATTTTGATATTTTCCGTGTTTCCATTATAAATGTAAGAAAAATTGCTACTCTAGCGAAACCCAGGTCAATACGTGAGTTACATCTAGTTGTAGGCGTATTCCACTGTTTCAAAATTTAAATGTCAGTCATATATTTTGTGTAGAATTTAAGACTTTAAATATGAATTTGGTTAATAGATGGAGTTAGTTTCCCATTAAAGTTGATATATTTTCGAAGAGTTCGTGAATCGGATATCCTCCTGTTATGCTTTATTATTATATGTTTTGCAGAAAATATTCGGTAAACTACATCAAGGGGTGTTTCTGGTGAAATATGGGATTTTGAAAAAGAGTTAAATATTTTTAAAGATAATAACAGTGATAAAATAATTATTTGTCAGTTCAGAAGTAGGTTTCTTTTCAGTGGATCAATTCCAGAAATCATTCCATTGTGATCTTTCGGGAAATGAGATGGCGTACCTCTTTACAAAAAGAGGCACGGGTATTCTCCAAAGGTTTTCCAAAGACATACCTCTTAAATCTGTGAAGCTTAAGATTAATAAGATCTGTAAAAAAATTATCTCGTAGTGCAGCTGCCAGTGCTACTAAAAATAAACTTTGGAGGGAGCTATTAAAACTTGACTGTGTCTCGAACTCTCATCTTGCTTCTGTTGTGGCTGAGTTAGACTATTGACTGGACATGACTACCTGACTGTTTCACCTTTATGTGTTTTTTGTGATTATGAACGAATCATGGACCTGGTTCAGTTAGACGAGTGCTCTTCATTTAAGAATTTGGTTAGTATTGTAAAAATGTATTGGTAAATTCGTTGCCTATTGATCTGATGGCCAATGCCCAGGCATTTGATAAATGAATAATAAATAATTATTAAACGGATTATTATCTAGAAAGTGATTAATCTACAGACGACTCACTAACCATTGGAATGTTTCAGTAATAGTGCAAAATAGAATAAGAAAATTATTGCTTGAATCACAGTAGAATGCTCTTGAATTTTACAAAAAGAACAACTCAATGCAAAAGTTAAAACTTCTAAAGTTTCTTACGCAAGAAGCAGAGAAAAATAATTTAAAGTATTGAACTTCAGAATCAATTTAAACTTTTCGATATTGACAACTCATAACTTTGCAAAAAAGAAAAAGCCGCATTCATCTTAGAACAAAAATAGACCCACTATCTGTTGCACAAAAAATTAACACGGAAAAAAAAATCCTCCAAAAAAACTCGAGTTTAGTGTAAAGAATGGCTAGTAGGAATTTACCTTCTTATATTTATTACATATTATTACATGTATTTATTATGCACTGGTATTTTGGCATGTGATTTTTACAAAATGCGAATAAGATCATAATTTAATTTCAATATTCTTTCCTTCTAACATTTTTATAGTAGATTTGTATTCTCTAGCTTCGAAACTTATCATCTAAATCAATACTGAAAAAAATTCTTTATTACCGAAACATGATGTGCTCTTTAACTCCCTAATATATGTAGCTTTCAACTATGTAAAACTTAAAACGATTTGCTGAAAAACAAGCAGTTTGAGGGTTATTGGATTCAGATTTATTTAAAATTTTTGCTAATTACAATAATTATGCATTTTACACGCATTTATGTTTTTAATGTTTCTTTTAGAATTTGTCACATTTTTGAATGACACGACAAACAATGATATATATATATATATATATATATATTAATATTTAATCTTTCTCTACACTTGAAAAAAAATTGGTAAATTGTACTAATTTATGCAGGTGATTTACTCTGGATTTACATGTATTATGTACAGATAAAAGCTCAAATATATTGCATAAAATACTCATAATTATTTTGATGATATTCATTAAGCTCAGAGTTGGGTTTTACGTGAAGAATGTGTTAATTTGTCCAAATTATAAGTTGCGTTAAATATTGTAACTACATTTACTCTCTGTTTTAGACGTATATCAAAATGACAAGAAAAAAAAATTGTTTCAGAAAGTGTGCTGAGAATTTTTAATGTGAACTTAGAAATGTGTCATACAATCCTGATCATATGAATTGTCTTAGTTCACGTACTGAAATTTAATTATTTTACTTTATTCTAGCTGAAGAAAGACTCATTCATTGCACAATTAATAATTTTAAACAGGAAATTAAGCCAGGAAACATAACATTTTTTTTTTTTTAAATCAAGCTCAAATCCTATGCATTTTCTTAAATGACTTTTCCCATTTAAATGATTTTCAATATTCAGCTGGTAGTCCCGAAACAAAAGAATTATTTAACAGTAATATATAATTAAAATAAAAGAAAGCAAGAACTTCAAGATGTTGAATGGAAATGAATAAATGAATACAGGAAAGTAATATTACAACATAAAATTAATTGCAGCAGTAGTAAATTTTAGCACTGCTGACACTGGAACAAATAACCGAATTAGGTAAATAAAAATAACTTTTATATCCCAAAGAGTATTTCATAAACAGAAATAAATAAACCTACCATAAGCTACCTGTTATACCATAATATATCTATACGTCTAAGATTATGCAAGAAATTAAATTAGCATTTACTTCAGCCAAATAACTATTTAAAAGGGTAAAGATACACGTAGGTTTGATTAAACTATTATCAAAATAACGCTACCAGTTTCATCTGATCTTTTATTAACGAAGAAATCAAATCAACATAAACACCATTGGTGACGAAACTTGTAATTTTAAACCGCGTGTCAAGTGCTGAGTACGACACCTGCGCACTGGAAAACCATTTTTAAAACTGCCACACCGTTCAAATGTGAGATCTTTGAGTCACAAGAGATCAACATCAGATAGAGTTTAGGCAAAAAATGACTGATGAATGATAATACCCCCAATGTCCGTGTTGGCATCAGATTGGAAAATTATTTGTTGAAGAGCATTTATAAAAAATAAGTATCCAGGCTATACATATTTTCTACATTGCTAATTGCTATCTTGATACTCATGGCAAATATAAGACAAACAACAGGAATGCAACATCTCTCGATCATTTCTGAAAACAAATAGCATTTTTTCATAAACAAACACACTGTCTATAAAAAAATTGCGAGTGTTTAAAAAAAAACACAAAAATTACTCTTTTTTTATTCTGAAAAAGAATGTAATTAGAGGTTAGAAAGCATCATCGACATTATTTTAAAATTTAAAATAGTTATTTCATTCAAAAACCCACCTCTATAAAATAACGACATCCACATTGAAGCACTTAAACTTACGGTTACTCGATTAAATCAATTCTCACCCACTTTACTCTCAAAGCATTTCTAATAAGAACAACATTAAAACTTCTTCCAGACTTCCCCTGCCAGAGAAACTTTTAAAAATCATCACTTTTCCCCGAAATGGTCCTCCATATGCTCCAGAGCGTGACAATTTCTCTAATCCACACCATCAAATGAAACGGATTCTGCTACCACCCAAACCAACTTTCTCTCTGTGACATGCGAAAATCGACATTGGAAAGACAGAAATTGCCGGGAGTTAGAAAAGGAAAGGGAGTTTTTTCCTTCTTTTATATTCAGGATTGAATATACCCCATTTTAAGTCCCGGAAAAGTTCAACTTAATTAGTTCGATTACGAGCTGACTGACAGGTACTAACCCTCTATCTTGGAAACCTTTCCCTAACACCCAACGGTTTCGAGAGTTTCTAGGTCATTAACTCGATGCAAGTTTCGATTCTCGTCCACCGCGTCCATTGAATACCTCTCAGCGAGAGAGACAACTTCGCAGTTCTTCGTAAGCACGACTGGCTGCCATCAGTAACACTCGAAGCGTATAATGTGGACGAAACGAAGCAGTAGTTGTTTCCTTGATAAAGGAAACCTCGGGATTGTGCATCGGGATATGTCAAGTTCTTTTTCTCTGGTAATGGCCAGCGGCGGAAACAGAAGTTTGGACAAACATACATAAAGAGTTTTCTTTTATCCCCAAATTTTTGGTTGCAGTTGCAGTATTTTTTTTATCTTATCCAGTTTAAAATACGCTTAAATTGAAAGATCGTGATAGGAAATTCGATTCGGAAAAATTGTTAAGGACAATATCCTTACACATAAGATTCTAAAAATTTAAAGTTTAAGACTCGAAATTATGTTGGAATATACGAATTATGTATATATATATATTAAACTACACTTTTATACCATTCTTTTTTTTCTTTTTTGCTATAATGTTACTTAATTTTTACTGAATTCAGTCACAAGATGGCCCCACACGTGTTAAATAAATGCAAACATATTTTAATTGATAATAGACTTGTTATGTATGATTGATGGTCTTCTTTATTTGAAAATTTTTCGTTGAAATAATTTAGGTTTTTAAGTATAGAAAACTTTATTTACAATTTATTATATAATTTAATAATTTTTTACTTTTATGCGATGTTGCTTTAGGATGATTATCTACTGTTTGGACGGTTAAAATGACGATGTGTTTTGAGATTATGTTTAATTACTTTAATAGCATTTTTCTGTAATATTTTTAAATTTAAACGTTAAGTATAAGGAGTTGAATTATTTTTTTATGTTATAAGTTTACGTAATAATAACATTAGTATATTTATTCCTTTAATAATGACATATTCAATCCTATTTTTCTTCCTTATGTTCCAGTAATAATGCAAAATACGGGTGAACGCTGGCTGGACTCAAAATGATGTTTAAAAATGTGGATCCTTAGTTCCTAAGGCTGATCTTGTACTGTTGTGGCTATTTATGCTTATTTAGAGTTAGAACATTTTGGTATATATATCATTATTATTATTGTTTATATATATATATATATTAAAAAAAATTTTTTTCCCTAATGGGCTGCGAATTCGTCAAAGACCATTGCAGACCTATACATCCCCCGGAAGCCAGTATCACTTTTTAGTGTGGTGCCCTATAGGTGGATACCAATCACCGTACGTAATTTTGACGCTCAGTTTACTCCCTAGGGGGAGGCACCTGAGCTCTGACGATGTGAACCTGTACCAGGATTCAATTTTTCCTAGAGCATCCAAGCCAAACAGGCACTCTAGGGATTTTTTACATGTCGTATAATCATACAAAATGGCCGCTATTGATTTTCTGCATCATGGAAATCCACCGACTTGGGCCGAAGTCGAACTTGCAACCTTGGCTGCAGAAGGAGCCTTCCACGCCACCCAGCGAGTTATATTAAAAAATATAGATACGCGTATTCCCGGTATTATTATTTACTTTTCACTATCTACATTTCAATCATATATTGCGTAACTGTATAGCTCTTAAAAATAATATATATTTCAATAATTAAATTTTTAAGTTTCGTATTATAATGTAGATAAATACAAATATATATATATATGTATATATATATATTCTTGAAATTTCTCCTATGATTTTATTGTTTAAGTTAATTTGCTTTGCTTAGTTTGTAATTATTTTAGTCAAAATAATACTTTTTTGTTATGCTACAATCCAACCAGTAATACTATAACTATGTATCTTTACTTGACTCCTGAATTGACAATACCTTTTATTCTTCAAATATTCATCGTGATCTTAGCAGTTTTTAATGCATTTTTAGATAAGTTTCCTTTTTCCTGTAATGGATTCTGAAATTTAATCTATTGGCTTCAATATGATTTTTCTCAGTATTATAAACAGAAAAAATGAAGGTTGTCTTACCGCAAAATTAATTATATCGCACTTTATAAAAATTAAAAGTAGTCGTCAGTTAACATGGTTTATAATACAGTAGCATCTATATTTTTAAGTTTTCAGTATTTGTTTGATTCTGTCTCTCTAGTAGAGATTATGTGTCAATATATATGTATGTCAGGCCCCAGGCCTGCTGGTAAAATGAGGAGGGCATCATTTCTATAATAACGTCTTTATTTTGCTTCAATCACATAAAATTCAACATGGCTGCCCTTTGGCGCGCAACCGAGTAGAACAATAGACAATAATTCGTCAAGGAGTCACCAGCTAAGCCTTTCTGAGTATGCGTTCTCCCTCGTCAGTGCTCGTTCCAACTTTAAATAGGCTTATTTACCCACAAATCCTTACGCGATGGTAAAGAGTTCGCTCTATTTTCATTTATTACTTACTTAATTTTGAAGCCTAACTTTTCAAACCTGACATGTATATATATATAATATGAGTTTTATTTTTTATTTATCTTTTTTCTCTTTTACTTAAATTTTATTTTCTTAGGTATTCAAAATACCTAATTTTTTAATAGCATTTTTATTAATAGCAAAGCTAAATATTCATTTTGCAGTATAAAAACTTTTGAGTTTTTGAAATTATTGTATAAAAAAATTCTTGCAGATATCTCTTTTAGATATTTGAATATTTTTAGGTATATTATTCCAAATAATGTGAAATAAGCAATATTTTTTTTTACTCTACAACAATGGTCTGTGCTCATTTAAATATTGGTTCTCTCTTCAGTATAGTTAGTATATGCAAAGGAGTTTTAATATTAAAATGTATATTCATGATGAAAATATATAATAATAGTAAAACTTTATATAGAAACAAGTAATTTAAAAAAAAGTAAATTCTCCTACTTAGATCAACAGAATTTTTTTAATTTTATTTACTTTTTATTAAATAATTACAATTATTATAAATAGGTATATACATATGGCAGAGTCACAATATTAAGTTGTAAAATAGAAAGCGATTTTCCTTGCAATTTTTCATTTTCATTTCTATATAGGGTGTTGAACTATTTTTGTTTGTTTGTTACTATTTACTAATTAATTTAATTTAATTATTCTAATAAAATAGTATAGCAAAATAAAATTTACGTTCTCAAAAATTAGAGCATCGCAGGGGTGATTCGTCGTTTTTGCAAGATAAAGTTTGTAAAAAGATCTTAAAAAACGAGTGATCAAATAATTTTAAATGCTATCCTTTAATTAACACCGAAACTGACAATGTACGTACTGTGAAAAGCTAAATGTGTGATTTTTCTTAAATCATTCATTTTAAAATTCTAAAAAAAAGATGTTTAATTGGTTTTTTTTTTACCTTCACCCTCATCATCAATCTAATTTTCTTTGAAGTCTTAAGTGTGTGAACTTTTACTTTGAGTTATTGGGTTATAAAAATTCTGATCAAATGCTTAACGGCATAAAAATTCAGAGAAAATCCACGATAAAAAAATGAAGACAAATGAACGTATAGAATTTCCGAAAAAAAAAGGTATTTATGGCTCGAGTTATTAGGTTAGTAAATTCTTGTTAGTAATATTATTTGTGAGACAAACGTTGGTAACACGCACCATTATGAAATATGTTAAAAGTTTTTGGAAGTCCATGATATATTATATGTAATAATTTCGGGAGTTTTATGAGAATAGATTTTGCTATTATATATCAATTGCAACACCTATGAGAATGGATTTGGAGGCATATTTTTAGTGAAATTTAGCCAATATACTTAAAACATTACTTAAAAGTTTAAATTAAAAATACTTTGATTACTTATAACTCAATATTTTAGTTAAAAATCCACACGTAATTTTTAGAGAAGAACCGTAGTTTTCGGATCATAATGATGAAAATTTAAAAAAACGAGCTGTAAATTAGTAATAGAAAGGGCTAAAAATTTAATTTTTAACTGTAAATATTTCACTTTTACTTTAATTATTTACTATATGTATATATAAGATTGTTTTTAATATTTTGATTTCTCTCTCATTTGCTTTTCTGAATGAAATATTATTTAAGCGAATTATTATATGATTCTTTCTATAAAAATCGAAAAACTATTTGTTTATTCCAGAACAAAAATATTCATAGTGTTTATTAAAAAAATTGCAATCTATACTGAAGTATAAAGAAGATTGAAGTGCAGAGAAGTTAGATTACATATACACAAATGTATTTACTTTAACTCGAAGGCTTCGATGTTTATTTTTCATTATAATGAAAATAACATTTAATATTTTATTTATCTAAGCTAAATCACATAAAAAATGCAAGCTACTCAAATTAATCGAATCTCATTCTACTTTTGGAATTCTTGAATATTTTTGATAAGAAAGTATCGATTGTCATACTTATTTTTCTCCTGGTACCAAAATAAACATCTTTCTAAGAGAACATAGTGATTAATTTGAAAACTATTTAATATTTTTATAGATTTTTTTTTTACTTTTAAAAAATGCACATGGTTTCCGTAAAAAAGAAGCTTTTGTGCCTATAATGCTACAAAAAGCTAGCTACTTAATTTTTTGAAGAAACATTTAATTGAAGAGATTTTAAACAGCTATCACTCCTACTATATTTAAGAAACACACTTGAAAGCTGATTTATAAGTGTGTCAAACTATGTATAGCAAAGAGTTGGTATGGGGTTTTTGTTAATATGTCTGAAATTCGTAAAATATTTTCTTTTCTGAATATTTATTGAAAACTCCTTAAAAATGCATAAGTTCTAAATTCAACTATTTATTTAAAAAAATAAATATTGCTTTGATTTAAAAATTCTTACCGAGTTTTGTTACATGTACTAATAGAAATAAGTAGAAAATTATCAAAGCTTTTGGCATAATAGAAAAAAAAAACCTTTGTATTGTAAATGTAAATAAAGTAATTATACTTTTTCTGAAATAAATCGGCTTAAAGTTTTATCTACAATTGTGATGTGAATAAAAACATCTCATATAAAATATTATAACTCTAAATTTTTCTTAACTTAGAATCTTTAAATTTTTTCAGATTACAGAATATTTTATAAAAGGTATATTTAGCTAAAAAAAATTTATTTGAAATTTTCACCCATTTTTGTCAGTCGAATCGTGTTGTGACTATTTAATTAGTTTTATAAGATCAGGAGATGCGTTTAAAATCATTTTAAAATATATTCATTTTTTATCCGGTATAACAAATTCCTTCATCATTAACAAATCCAAGCTTATTTTTATGTATTAATTGCTATCTTATATAGTTTTCCTCTATTATTATTTATCTCCTCTCATTTATCTTCTATTATTTTTGGATATTATTTGCAAAAAACAGGTAGACTGAGTGATATTACATTTCCTGAAATAGAGAAAAGATATTTCTTTAAAAAATTCACAGTAATTTGTTTTTTAGTTGGAGATATAAGAAATAAATTAATGATGGTTGATTAAAAGTGAGTCAAAAGAAAACGTATACACGTAAAACGAAAAAAGAAGTTCTATTGTTCAAAGCGGATGTGATTACCGGAGCTGTTTGTATTCCATGAGCGCTAATTAACTAGACAACATTACAAATATCGTGCTTTGAGATTGGTATACGGAATAAATATTTGGGTTGCAACTGAGGTAACTGCCTTTTGTGTAGGAAGTTTCCTAAATGGAATTTTACATGTAGCTTTAATTTTCCAGAACTATGATCTGCTCTAACGGAAGTTTGTAATTATTTTTTTTTAAATCATTACTTATATTCTTAATTACAAAGCGAAAAATAGCTTTGATAGTCTTTTTTCTGCTTTAAAATATGTTAATTATTTGGAAATATTCCGTAATTTATTTCTCCACGTTCTGTATTAATTAAATTTTCTATTTGGCTTAAAATAGTTCGCTGTTACTTTCCTCTGGAATGAAAAGAAACAACACGTTTCATTGCTTGCCATTGTATTAGACGCATTTCAGAATTAAAATTTTATTTATAGTCTATTTAACTGGAAAATATTTAATAATTAAAGTAATAGCTTCTGAAAGATTTTTTCAACCAATCCAAATGTTATAAGTTTCGATAAATAAGTGAAATACCTTCCAAATGAGTCACATTAAACAATTTTAATTTTTTATTAAATAAAAGGTGTTTTTTTTTTGTGGAAATATATAAAATTTTATTTGTTCATAACATGCTTAATTAAGCATTTCTGAGTGATCTCTAAAGCTATAAATAAAAAATAAATGGCCATCTTTATTTAGATGTTTAAGTTAACTCATAGCTCTGAGCGGGATTCAATTGCTAAGTGAATATAGCTAGACAACTTTTTTCAGTTTTCTTTAACTATAGAGACGACTTTTTGAAATGAAGTGAATGAAGGTTTTGTATTTCAAATAAAAAAAACCGTATTTGACAATTTTAATAACAAATAAGTTTGAAGCAATAGTAAAATACGGAACATTAAAAATCATGTACTTTGAATTTGCGATTAAATTAAATATTAATTATCATGCAATTTATTATTATTTTGCATTGCTAATAAATTTTTTTGAATCATTAAAATAATAATTCATGCAGTTCCTACTATAAAAATAAATAAAGCTTAGTATTAGTATAGAAATATGATTAAAATAACCAGTTTATTATATTAAAAATTAGTGTCAATTACCTAAATTTAAAATATATCTTTATATATGATGATACGTACTTAATGAAACTGTTTTCATTAATAATTATGATCATATGCCAGATTTTTGTAAAAAAAAATATAATGCAAATCTAACTAATATTAAATCATTATTTTATTTTTTTTTTACATTTTAAATGAAATATACTCTATAACAAAAAAAAAAACTACGTACCAAGAACGAAGTTGTCCGATAAAGACAAAAATTGGTGAGTAGAAAGATTATGTACGGAATAGAAAATGATTAAAATTTCAGAAAAATTGAGTGATTTATTTTAGAGTTACATAGTTACAAAGTAAAGAGCTCAATAAGGTGTTGATCTATCTCTAGCCTGGATGCAAGCTGCCGCACGACGTGGCATAGAGTGAACCCTAATGATCTCTGACGGTGTTTCTTGCCAAATTTGCTCCAATAATTGGGCAAATTCATAAGCATTCCCTGGTAGAAGCAGTCGTCTTCCCTTCATATTCCAGACATGCTCTATTGAAGAGTGATCTGGCTGGCCAAGGAAGTGTTTTACAATTTGTAAGACTTCATAGAAACGCGTGCCGAATGTGGTCTGGCCTTATCTTCTGAAAAATAAGGCCCAGGTACTGCAAAAGGAGTGGTAGCAAAAAAGTTTTTAGAATGTCGTCCACGTACCGCTGTGGTGTAAGTGTGCCTCTAATGACGTCCCAAAGGGGCCCGGCTGTCAAACAGAATGGCACCCCAGACCAAAGATACCGGTTGAGGGCCTGTGTGGCGTACAATAGTGAAAGCAGGAAACGCACGCTGCCCTGGGCCCCTCCAGACAAGTTTTCGATGATCGTCAGGACACGGAAGCGTGATTCATCGCTAAACACTATACGTCCACAGTTAGCATAATTTTAACCTAATCAAGCCAAGCACCACCGTAATCTGGCTCAACAGTGTGTAGTCGTAAGTGACAGGTAGCCTAGTGGTTGGTACAAGCGTAAATTTCACTTTATCAGCCATCTGTGAATGGTCATGTTGGACACTAGTGAGTGGGTTGCACGTCTGATGGTTGATATAAATGAATTAGGTGCTGTAACTGCTGATCTGACAATCAATCTGTCCTCCCGATCTTTCGTGGTCTTATGTCAACCGTTATCATCATG